>OY979695.1:97781268-98049585 GCA_963855945.1 Thereva nobilitata
CGTGAATGAATTTATCCGATAGTTGTTTACTACAACTGTCGCAACTGAAATTTACTTGTATTACAGTGTTTTTCATAGTGAGCTCTATCAAAGGCCATCAAGTCTTTAAGCAGTCAAATTATATGCAGCCTGCAATTAATTTATGGCGATGCTTCTCACTTTGTGAGTTAATGACTAATATGCGACAACAAGGAGACAACATGTTTGTTGATATTCTCAATGCACTAAGAATTGGAGAATTACTACCAGAGCATATGAAGATTCTCTTCGAACATGTCACTGATGACTTCACGGGAAAATTTTCAAAAGAAAATGCTTTAAGAATTTATGCAACTAGAGCAAAAGTTGAAGCGCATAATACAGGTGTAGTTGAACATTTTAAAGCTAAAGCACTTTTGGGGTTTTAGTTAGAGCAAATTGTGGTTCTGTTCAAAAATTTGTCTTTTGGGTTTTAGTTAGGGCAAACGGTGATTTTGTTCGGGAAATGGCTTAGCTTGGAAGGAAGATTTCCTGTTCAGGGCAACTTCCCCATTTGCACCTTAGAAATTCACCCGGATATCCGCTACAGATAACAAAAGAATTTCCTGCATTAGGAAGTTTTGGCAGAGCAGAACGTCGCATGTTGCCAATTGTGTTATGCTATGCTACCAAATCTCATAAAATGCAAGGTGGCACATTAAATTTAGGAGTCGCTGATCTCTCAGGTCTCTTTGCTAAAGGTCAAGCATATGTAATGCTGAGTAGATTTAGATCTTTAGACGGATTAAAAATTGAAAATATAAATCCAGTACAATTAACAGGCAAAAAACCATGCAATACTGATGCTCTTGAAGAAATGGAGCGCATGAGAAAATTACCTGCTGCTTTTTAATATGGATCAATTAAAAAATTTCTTGTTATTTATAGTTGTGACTAAAAAGTAAAAAATAAAAAAATGAGTTAAAAAAACTTTTAAAAGAAATAACTTTTATATAAATAAAATGCACTAAAAAGTACAAAATAATTGTTTCTTTCTCAGTGATATACACACGAAAAGTTTCATTGCGAAATAAGAAATGCTAGAACTCAGACTAAATCTTAAACTTGAATGTATTAACAATATTTTAAAATTATAGTATCTCGTTTGACTTTAAATGTTTGAACTCTTATCAATGTATTGTGAAAATTTACAGCTTTTCAAGTGCATTAATAAAAGTTTGGGCATCCATAACTATAATCACAATTGTCTAACTGCAGCTCATGCCCAAACTTTTATTAATGCACTTGAAAAGCTGTAAATTTACACAATACATTGATAAGAGTTCAAACATTTAAAGTCAAACGAGATACTATAATTTTAAAATATTGTTAATACATTCAAGTTTAAGATTTAGTCTGAGTTCTAGCATTTCTTATTTCGCAATGAAACTTTTCGTGTGTATATCACTGAGAAAGAAACAATTATTTTGTACTTTTTAGTGCATTTTATTTATATAAAAGTTATTTCTTTTAAAAGTTTTTTTAACTCATTTTTTTTATATGCTACATGACAATTAAAATTAAATATTTTTTCGCCCCGCCAACTTAAATATAATCAGTGAAACATTGAAATTCTCTATATTTCGCCAAAAGCTTCACTTATCTGGACCAAAATTATCCTATCTTTCAATCTGGAACCAACCCTACACATTCCCAAATTTTCATTTAAATCTGTTGGGCGGCTTCGGAGATTAGCGTGTACAAACATTGTGACACGTAGTTTTTATATATTAAGATATCGAAAAACCTGAATAAGTATTATTTTCTTATAAAACTTGAACTATTTATTAATTTGTAATAAATTTTATTTTAAAATAATAAAGATTCTTTCAAAAATAAATTTTGTCTATGAAATTCTATTTCATGGGAGGTTAAGAAGGCGACATTACTTAATTAGATTGAAATTCTAATAAGTACGAAACAAAAATTTCGTTAGAAGGTAATGAAATTGCAGGGAATTTTGCGTGAAATTCAATAAAAAATGTAATGAAATTTCATATAATTATACTAGAATACCAGTGGAACAAACTGAAGTGATAGGGATACGAAAAAGAGTATATCATTAGAAAAATAAGGAAATTCATTTAAAATAACTAGGAATAAAGTGAAAATAGTCGGAGAGCTGGAGACGAAAAAGTGCTTTCATCTTTGATGTGGACAAACTCGATTGCAACTCATTCTATTACTAAACGGGATTATATGTCCGAGCTCTCCGACACTTTTAGTGGTGCAGGACAAAGTTATAAAGGGTAAAAGAAGTCATCTTCTTGCTGAAAAAATGTCATCGATGTTGCGCATGAAAATTTGTAGGATGGAAGACTATAAGCTACTTAATATAAATTCCAAGTCTCCGACAGCTTGGTTGGTGCAAAATGGGTGGCTGACAGGGGTCAAGTTCCCGAAAATGTTTGCAAAAAAAAAATTACCAGTCATCGCTGAGCTTCAAAATTTTGCACGAAGGTCCGGGGGGGGGTCTCCTTTGATGCACCCCGATTGAACCCCGATTTTCGAAATTCCAAATGGCCGCCGAAATATAACCGAAATTCAAAATGGCTACACAAATATGGTTAGTGACATTGCAGATGAGAACGCAGGGGCCAGACAATACCCAGAAATGTCATTTTTCTTCATTATTTTACATGTCTGATAATGGAAAGCTCATCCGTTATGATTTTTTTTGCAAACATTTTCGGCAACTTGACCCCTGTCAGCCACCCATTTTGCACCAACCAAGCTGTCGGAGACTTGGAATTTATATTAAGTAGCTTATAGTCTTCCATCCTACAAATTTTCATGCGCAACATCGATGACATTTTTTCAGTAAGAAGATGACTTCTTTTACCCTTCATAACTTTGTCCTGCACCACTAAAAGTGTCGGAGAGCTCGGCCATATAATCCCCTTTAGTAATAGAATGAGTTGCAATCGAGTTTGCCCACATCAAAGATGAAAGCACTTTTTCGTCTCTTTGCTAGAATATTATACAAACTTTACAGAATTTTCAATTAATGCAACTAGGTATGGGGGGAAGTTTCCTTTGTTTCGTCGTGCACACAGTCGTGTTCACGCTTGCGGAATTCGGCCCCTGTGTAGTTTAAGAAGCTTCTCACTGCTCCGACCTCTAGTCAGGACATCTCTTTTAAGTCTTCCAGAAGGTAAGTGTTTAGTGTGCACTGCCTGGCTTTGGATAACCCCAGGCTGGTCATAGAAAGTAGACAAGTGTTTTTCTGTCGTTCGTGTGGAATACCGGTCCCCAGGGGCGGCGGAGCGCGTGGGGATGGAAGGAAAAGTGCACACGCACTTTCGCTTTTGGGTGGGGAAATCCACACCCAAAATATTTCATTCCAGAACGTTGCAGGGCCGTCTAGGTCGCTGGCGACGAATTAGCGTGCTCGAAGGGGCGCACACAAGCGCCCAGCAGGAAATGGAGTGCTCCAATAGCCATGTTTGGGCACTCCTTAAAAGCATACAGCGCTCCCGTTCCCATACCAGTTCCATATACTTTTTAACCTTGCACGTCATTGCAGGGGAGCATACCGTTTTCCTTCTAGGTGCTCCGGATGTCGAAAAGCGCGAGTGACGATTTTTTAAGCAGTCCCCGTGCTAAGTACTAACCACGGTCCATGCTTAACTTCTGTAATCAAACGAGAACCGGTCTACTGAATATGCTAGTGGCACGGTTTATGGATATTAAGATAATTGCCAGTTTTTCTCGTTCTATAAAACTTCTGAAAACACCAGTAATGCGTTTTGCAGAGCTCGAAATAAGCTCCCCCGAGCAGCGTTCCCAATTTTTCCCACTGGGTGTTATTACAGCTAATAAGAACTTATAACTCTATAGCCTAAGCTTGTTAAACCCCACCCGACTAGCATTTAAAAATTGGATTGCCTCAGAGGTATGCGGAAAAAGGATTCCTAGTATGTTCCTTATGAGGACTCCATGTGGCAAATGAGGGGCATGCCGAAAGGATCATTTCCTCATGAGCACCACAATGAGGGGCATTTCCTCATGAACAAATCAGCGATGAGGTGTGACTTATCAATTTCTCATTAGGTGCCCTATGAGGCTAACCCCATTACAAATAAAATGGGGCAATCCCAACGTTGGGGCAGCCTTACGTTTTTGGAAAGCTTTTTAAAAAGCTTTAAAGAAATACCCTTAAGCTTTAGTTTAGCTCATACGCAGCTTTAGTTTTTGTTGTCGCATTGGTTCTCAGGGAATTTTGTTCGTGACCTTGAAGGTAGTGGCGGACTAAGGGTGGGGCGGTGGGGGCGGTCCGCCCCGGGCCTCTGGTTCCTGGGGGCCTCCAAATGTCTACAAGTTCCCTTGATCAAATCCTAAACAAGGTTTTTAAAATATGCTCAGGGCCTACCTAAGTGGTACTTTGGAGTCAGAGGTCCCGTTCACTGTTCCCGTAGATACAAATAAGTACAGCATGTACCGGTGGTTTACAATTTTGAAATCAAAATTACTTTTACTGTTAATCTTTCAATGTCTATTTAGTTTTCGTGTAGTTCCAGTTTTACTGAATTCTACAGCTATCTAGACTTTTTACATGGATTCTCTTGTGTGCAAGATAATACCTTTAATTTTATGTACCTTGGGAGAAATTAGCATGTTGCAGAGCTGGCCCTAAATCGATCGAAATGGTAGAGAAGAAATTAGCACGGTGCGCTTCGTGCGCCTATTGCACGGGGCGGTCCAGGGTTCATGCGAAATTAGCATAGACTGAAAGTACTGCACAGACCGTGATCTAGGCGCACGGCGGGTGCAGTGCGACTGTTTCACGGACTGTGCAGTATTTCCTCGAAAATTTATATTTCCTATAGACCCTGGATCGGCCCGTGCAATAGGCGCACGGCGCGCATCGTGCTAATTTCTTCTCTACCATTTCGATCGATTTAGGGCCAGCTCTGAGAAATATTTCTCTCAAGCGGCGAGGGCGGTCGGCCGAAGGCGAGCTCAAGGCGGAGAAGGGAGGCGAGGAAGAGGAAAGGCCAAATTCGAGCTGATCTTCGTGAGCCTAGTCACAATTATTACGAAACTTTAAGTTTTTTCACAAAAAAATCCTGAACACTCAACCTCCGGCCCTCCGGCGGCCCGGCCCTTCGAGATTTACCCGAATGGGCTATAGGCCAATCCTCCCCTGGGCGTTTGGCTTGGCTTGTGTAAGCTTGGCAACTCTTGTGGCCGATCCGGTCTAGTGTGGATCCTCCCCAAACCAAAGCAAACGTTATGAATTTGTGAACGCTTGCAAAGCCTTGACAAACGTGTGGATCCGGCATAACAGTACGTGCGCTTTTGGTTTTTATTGTGACGTATAAGTAAATGATTTCAGAGTTTGAATAGTGGTCGTATTGTCACGTACACACACTTGTAGATACAAATGTCAACTGAATAAAACGCTTCTAAAATTACATCAACTTCTTAGACTGAGGGCCTCATTCAGCTTTGCCGCCCCGGGCCTCTGACGGGCTTAGTCCGCCACTGCGTGAAGGGTGTCATTTAGGATACTCAATAGCTCGGTTCTGGGTCAATCACAGTGGTCAAGCATTGGAAGTGATTAGTACTCAGTTGGGGGTGTATTGATAAAACCACATTCGCGTTAAAATATAAAGCTTTCGACACCGGTGCAGTTATTACTCACACATGTACGCCGAAATTCTCAAAATCCACTCGGGATCGGGTACCAATGATTTTTCCCCAAAGGGGCCAAATGGGGCATTCCTTATGAGGAGGCGCGAATGAGGAAAGGCGTTAGATGCCCTGTGTGGGCCTTTTAGGGTAATCCACACGGGGTCGACATGAGACAATGGGTCTAGCCTCATAGGGGCCGTATCTGTACCCCTTACCCCAAATGCTATTTGGGCATAAGCCCATAGCAAAAGAATGACAGAACGGCCAATAGGAAGAAAATAAACTTTGCGTATCGGCTAAGTGCCATTCGAGAATGCTGTGCATACCGTACTACGTCCGATGAAGCAGCATATGTGAAAGCAAAATGTAGGATAAATTTGAGGTCGCTGAAAACAAAAATGACAATCATTTATTTTTCCAAAGAAGCGTTATCGAGATATTAGCAAAACGGCTTTTTTCAGTTATAGCCAGAAATCTCGAACACTTCGGGTACCTGTAATGTACCGATATCCGTAAAATTCGAACTTTTGTATGGGAGGTACTCTTCGAATTATTGCTAAAGAGCTCAAATCCATTTTATTTTGGTTTTTTTCTATTTCTAAAGTTTCATATTGATTGGAGGTGATTTACAAGTAGTTGCCGTACAATTTCAAAAATAATCGTACGACAAAATCATGCAACGTGTAGCCAAAGGAAATAGCGGTAATAGCAATTTCATTTTGGCGTCGATTCGAATGCAGACTGAGATTGAACTCGCAATGACATTATCGGGAATATCATCAACTCTACTTGATAGTGGACGTATAGCGCATTCAGCACTCAAGCTCCCAATGAATTTGAACCAGATAGAAACAACTACATGTAACCTCAGCAAAAACTCCGGTATTTCCACAGTCCTTAAAACGTGCAAAATTATAATTTCACCATGGCCCATAAAAACTCGCTCGTAACGCTTGACAGGACTTTGCGCGAGATTTCTGAGCAAAAAACCAGCCGATGGGAGGCGCTTTGATACTACTTGCATGGGATTTTCTCTAAACTTTGCCTGTTATATCTCGGTCAACGCCTGCAGATGAGCTTAACCCTGCTTGAAAGCATCGTATCTATGGAACAGTTTTGAAAAAATCACGCTCACAACCGATATGCGTGTCCATTTGCTACAAGATGCCTATGCTCGAACATTTTCAAAACAACTTGGACATTGCAAAAGGCGAAATTCCAATCGAGAGCAGAACAAAAGGGATTTCGTTTCCGCAAAACTTTAGCCGAATGCAGCTCAATATAATATTGAAAGTTTGATCACCTGTGATGCTAATTCGAAATTTGAACGCGCCAAAGCTGTGCAGCGGAACCAGACTTACCATCAAAAAATTAACATCGAATTTGATCGAAGCAAGAAACATCAACAGTAACTTCCGCATATGCGCATATGCATGCCTGTTTCACATATGGAGATCAACAGAGAGCTCAATTAACACCAAATTGCGGCTGTTCAACTCCAACGTTAAGGCAGTTCTTTTGTACGGTTGCGAAACATGGAAAGTCACCCAATTCATCACAGGGCGCCTACAAGTTTTCATCAACAGATGCCTACGTCGTATCCTAAAAATCCGCTGGCAAGATAGAATTTCAAATGAAGAACTATGGTGCCGTGGCGGCCAAGAAAGGATAGACGCCCAAATCAGGCGAAGGAAATGGAATTGGGTTGGCCACACCTTGCGACGCGAAAACGAGAATCTAGCCAAACAGAATCGATTAGAATCCGCAAGGATCCCGTCGAGTCGGAAGACCTACGACAACGTGGAGGAGAACCCTATTAGCAGAGGCCGCAGCAACTGGGAGATCCTGGTCAGAGCTGAGAGCTGTCGCGCAAAACAGAGTCCGCTGGAGGGCAACTGTTTCCGCCCCATGTCCCATGAGGGATTAAAGGTGCAAGTAAGTAAGTAACTTCAAAGGGGAAGAGGTCCTAATTCCACTTATACCGATGAGTTCCAATGATTTAAATTTCGAGTTGAAACGGCAGCTCCCTTTGCATTTGCCTTCGCGTTCACCATCAAAAAAGCATAAGATCAATCGTTGACTCTTGCTACGTTGAATTTAAGAAATTCCTGTTTTTCACACGGCCAATTGTATGTTGCCTGTTCGCGAGTTCGTACACCAACAAATTAATACATTTATACACCAAACAAAAAACCCATTACGATAAAATAGAGAAGCTTAATTTCACGTTAATGATTAAGTAGATGTGCTCTTTATTTGTGTGCAGCATCGCACCTCGGATATGAAATCCAAAATATAGTAAAGTAGCGGTTCATTGAGACACTTCATCCGCCTTTTTGCAAACTCTGCTACTGTTTATTAAAATTAATATCAACTGATTACTACTATTGGCTTATGGGTGCAGTTATAGGCGCACCGGGTCCCAGCTAGTATTTATAATAAACAAAGTTTCTATTGCTTAAACAAATAACTCATACTCTCATATACAGTATTTTTTAAAAAACATTTATTCTTAAATTATAATTATCTAATAGTAACTAATTGATTCAACAAATAAAAGGGAAGCTCCTTAACTCTACTACTAGTTATACACTACATTAAATCTCTACCAAACTACACACATATGATTTGGATTCATTGATGTTCCTTTAGGACAATTAAAATCCTTTGCAAAGAATTCCGAATTTTCCAAAAGACCTTGTACACGAAAATGTTCAGGCGTGCTAAGTCCTACTTGTATTTTTATTTTTAAAAATTCTGGAAAACGATTAAAAATAAAAACAAATAAATTTATTTTGTATATCCAAATTTTTTTACCTTTTTTATAATTGGAACACAAAGTTTGAGCCGCTGATATCCAAAATAATTGCTCTGGTGAAAATGGTAAGCCTGGAAGTTTAAGTTCTGGACCATTCTTTTGAACCCATTGCTTGTAGGCAAGATAAGACAGCTTTGCTCCACCATTATCAGCGATATTTTCATCTAGGGTGTTTACTCCATTGAGCTGTAATAAATTTTTAGTTTTTTTTAAATGAATAAAGGGATAAGGATGATTTATGAATTTGTTAGTTATTTGAAATCCCGAGTAAAAATAATTTAGTTGGTTAATTTTCTTGGAGGCATGCACGCGCCCGGACCTAGCACGCGTACCTTACTCTACTTAATTCTAAACTAATGCCTAGAAATATTTGGGCGGGGGCAGTGGATGTAAAATCGACTCGGGTGAATCCCGTCCGGGCTTCCACAAACCCGAGTTATGCTAGGCCTCGAGTTCGTGAAAGCTCGCACCACTTACTTGCAAGCTTATTAACTTAAATGCTATTCTAAAACTAAGAACTATCTGGACGAAGTACAGCGGAGGGCCGGCCTCGAGTGAACTCCGTTCAGTCGGCGTAAAATCTCGTGGAAGCTCTCACACTACCCTAAACTTACTTAAATCTAAATTTATTACTAAGTATAAATAAAAATAAGAAAAATAAGAAAAAACTATAGCTAAATCCTATCTAAGCCCTAAGCTAATCATTAAAACTAAATTACATGCTAAAAGTCTATATCTAAAGTTTTTAGGCGAATACGCAATCTCTAGGTAATCCTCCACCCACCAGTACAGAGTACTTGCAGTGGAGGCGTCTCGTCTGTCTCTCTTCTCGTTATTAAATACCTAAATATCGCTTATCAGTCGCGGAAGGATGTAGTTGGTAAAGACCCGAGTAAAAATAATTATATAGAAAAATATATAATCATATATTTATATCAAATTATATAAAATCTTATATAAAATATTTCAACAGTTTTAGACGATTTTATATAATTGTATATAATAATATAGAATTATATATTGTATCATTTACAGTTCAACATGGGATGATATATAACTCTACTAGTTGGGACCCGGCGCGCCTATGCTGCTCCCATAAGTCAATAGTAGTAATCAGGTGATATGAATTTTAATATACAGTAGAAGAGTTTGAAAAACGCAATTTTTTGGTATTTTTCATTCCAAATAACAAAATGTGAAACTATTAGGGATCTGACATTTTGATCGAGACAATAAAAACCATCCATTTTTCGAGATATGAATTTTCATACACAGATGAAGTGTCTCAATGTACCGCTTATTTTCTGGATAGCTGCGACCCGGTGCGCCTCGCTGCACCCAACGTTTAAACATTTAAAATCAATCCAAACCTTCAAAAGTCAACTCTTTTTAACCATTAACGAAGAACCAACTATTCATATAAAAGTTGGAGTCATTAGATTCAAAATACATTTATTTGAACTATGACCAAAATTGCCTGTGTATTCTGTTAAACCCGAGTAAAAATAATTATATAGAAAAATATATAATCATATATATTTATATCAAATTATATAAAATCTTATATAAAATATTTCAACAGTTTTAGATGATTTTATATAATTGTATATAATGGCCCTTATTATGGTTGTCACTTCACCATAGTGAGAAATGTCACCTTTAAAATCAAATGAGAAACATCTCACTTACAAACATCAAGTGAGAAAAATTGTCACTGAATTCGCCGTTTCTCGACATCAGTGACAACTGTAATTCGCCTTATCTCACTGAAATGTTACTTTTTTAGAGAACCATAGTACCATTTTTCTCTCACTTCGCCATTTGTCACCATAAGTCGTTGGCTCACTATTACAAGGTTCTATGTTAATTTTAATGAAGTTCAGTAATTAGACTTTGAAATCTTTTTTTTTGGTAAAATATAAACATAGTAGCCCTAATGCTTACATAACATTATAATATACTAATGTAGGGTTATAATGCTGAATAGATACAAAAAATTGGCTATCAATTATCGCCGTAGAACCTTGTAGAATTCTTAACTCAATAAGTACAAAAATTGTAACATAGAACTTTGTTATAGTGAGCCAACGAAGTGACAACCATAATAAGGCTGAATAATATATAATAATATAGAATTATATATTGTATCATTTACAGTTCAACATGGGATGATATATAACTCTATATCATTATATAAAGCGGTATATAAAGTCTACAAATGAACTTGTGCATGAATCTGATCATATATAGCGATATAAAATAATATATAATGCCTTACAATAATTTTGATGAAATAAATATTATCAATTGGTAGATGGAGTTTTTCGGGAAAATCACATACTAAAATGCACATTCTCCAGCCGCACTCCCAAAGCTCAATCAAAGGTGGAGAAAGACCTCAAGAAAAATGTGTGTGGCTGAAAAATGATGGGAAAAAAGTTATTATAGGTATGCTGTCTAAAATATCTCGTTATATCTGTTTTAGAGTTTAGCCAGGATCACGGTCTTAAAAATAACTGGCCCTACCACGATAAAAAGCATATAGAACATTCCATGTCTGAGAAAATCGGCGAAATAAAAGATATAATTGCATATATATATTTCTATACAATTGTATATGATTTTCCTAATTATATATAAAAATATATATTTCTATATAATTATATCGGGCCAAATTTCATATATAATTATATATAATTAATTTATATATAAATATATCCAATTATATATCTTTCTATATAATTATTTTTACTCGGGTTACTTCCCCTGGTACAGGAAATTACCCGAGCCTTTGTCTTCGAGATTTTCATATAATTTTTGCCCAGTATTTACCCGAAAAGATTTTACTAAAAAATTGAAGCAAGAGAATAAGAAGTAAAAATTCAGGAGAAATATCCACCAAGTGAGAGAAAAGTACAAGTGATGTTCTCTAATTTGAACATGAGACGAAAATACAGAATTAAGCAGTGGAATGAGCAAGTGCAGGAGCGGCCCTTTCTGAATCCAGCCTGCTGTCTTCTAAGCGTTCGATCTACTGCCTCTCTTATCCTTGATAATAATTACTGTGTTTCCATGAGCCAGGGTAGAGTTTTCGTTAAGCAAACAGAAAGCTTTTTCTCTCAAGATCACTCCATGCTGTTTCCATGACGGTTCTGGGTTAAAGTGACAGATAATTAATTTTACATTGCGTCGCCGTTGGTATATGTGCGGTAAACGATACTGAAACACACACACATATGAAAAACCCGGCTTAATTGGACTGGCTTCGTTGAGTTTACTTGGATTTAACGAAACTTTACTCAATCCCCGTTTCCATGGGCGCTTAATCTGAGTAAACTCAGGGTAAACTCTGCATGGAAACACAGTAAATATGTGCGACAAGATTTTACCCATAGACAGATGCGTCTCCAGTTGTCACATATTGTTAGGTCCCCATTTTGACTATTACTACGTTTATAAGCGGAGTTTAACTCCCGTATCTTCACTCCGAAGTGAAACTGCCGATGCGTTTATGAGCAATGGGAGTGAAAATCCAAAATACTTTCTGGTTTGAGATGACAGCTCCGAGCTCAAATTTAAAATGGCAACAAACACAAATATAAACCACATGTTTAATTTAATGTGTTTAAAAAAAATCTATAAGTACAGAAAAAATACTATTTTAGCAAAATAAAACACCCAGCTGCTTCTTCACTAAGTTTTTTTCCTTCTGAAAACAATTAAAAATTATGCTCCGGTCATCTCACTCCCAGTCAGCGTTTATAAGCATACCATAAACCGGAAGCGAAGTTTCACTCCGACTTTTTCTTGGGGAGCGAAAGTCCAAGTTCTGGATTTTCACTTCCCGTTTGTAAGCGGTGTTTCACTCCGGATCGAAACTTCCATCCGGAGGGAAACTCCGCTTATAAACGTGGTATATGATACCTTCCGTCCAATCCTCCGGAAAGGTACCGGTGTTCCATGCTATTTCCAGGATTGGCTGTAGCGCATCTGCTGTGAGGATTGAGTCGGCTTTCAACAATTCTGGCGGGATGCCATCTTTTCCAGCTGCTTTACCATTAGCCATTGCATGATTTGCGGTTACTATTTCAGTCTTGGATGGGGCACGAGTGGTAACTCTTATTGGCTGTGCATTGTTGCTACTGTCTTGAGGTTCCTGTACAAATGAACCATTCAGGGCGGCAAAGAAATGATCTCTCCACCTTTGGAGTTGTTCCTCGTCGTTGCACGGCAGCCTTCCATCCGCAGTCTTTACGGCATGCTTTTTAGGAGAGTGCTTTCCCGAGAACTGTTTAGTGATTTGGTACAGCACTTTACGGTTGCCTGTGTTTGCCACGTTTTCCGATTTCTCTGCGCTCTCGTATATCTGCGTCTTTTATCACGCTTCTCTTTACCTCCCGGTATAATTGGGAGTATTCCCGCTCAAGTTGGTAGCGTCTTTCCGGGTCGCTTATAGAGTTCACATTATTTTTTAGGGCTCTCCTGCGTTCTATTTTTTGCCAGGTTGTGCCCGAGATCCAGTGCTGCTGGTTTCTTTGGACATAACCGATGCTTGTTTCCGCTGCTGTTATTATAGCGCCCTTTGTTGTACTCCACAGCTCTTCAATATTATTTTCATCAGAAACGCTTTGCTGGTTTAAAGTTTGTTGTAGTTTCCCAGCAAATTCTCGACTTTTAATGCTGTCAGGTAGAAGGTCTACGTTAAACCGGCTACGGTTTATATCATCACGTTGGCTACTACCAAATGGTGGTCAATTCTGTCAGGACTCACCGTTAGGGCAGATATGTCCCCGTATCGGGCCATCTGGTCTCGCTGAGTCCCATGACCTTAATTTTATAGCGGTTCATCTCGTTGAGGACTTCATCTACCGTCCATCAGCAAGCAGAGTTCTCACATTCCATGATCCGATTCGTGTCCTGGTTCGAAAAGCAAAGGTCGTCGTCGTGTTGTTCGTCCGGTTCCGAGGCATTGTTTGCCGATTCGTAGCAATTGTGTGTTTTATGGGAGCAGGTTGCTAACCCTCAGCCCAACCGACCTAAAACTCTGTTTTGGGGCTCAAAGAACTCGCCATTCGACAGTCTCCCGTTAGCTCCTTCCGAAGAAGTTCCCCAGGGTCACCGCGAGGAGGTGGTATTAGGACTTCATAACAGAGCTGCTAGGTGTTCGTCTGCAGTGACTCTTCTCGGGTTTTGATAGAAGTGACAAATCGGGTGCCACCACCTTCCGAGGTCTTTGTTAGCCGTTCGCCCCCCTTTCATGAAATACATACGAGGTCAGTTCAAATAGTAAGGTGAATTTTTAAATTTCGCGGGCTGCGTACATTCGATTATCGATTTTTAACTTCCCAGTAGGAAGTTATTGTAATTGGTCTGAAAATCGGATTCGAAATTTTCAATGTATTTACACGTTTCAAGATCCCAATAGCATTTTACGCAAAAATTTGAGAAGAAATATGGGTGTGTGTGCGTACGTCTGTGGTCATTTTTTCCTGCACGATTTCGAGCGAACCAAAAAAGATATCGACTTCGTTGAGGTGCTGTTCGAATCGTGTTCAAGGAAATATGATCTGGAAAAGATTTTCATAAAAATCGGTCGAGCCGTTTTTTTGTTTGAACGACTTAAGTGATGTTTGTACCAGCACGATTTCGCGAGAACCAAAAGAGATTTCGGCAAGTGTGCCAAGTAACTTAAATTAATTAGTTTTGCTACTGTCTAATATACCTACTTGTTGGAGTGAAACCCTTTCCAAATGAAGTTAACTTTTATGGATTCAGCTGAGCAATAGCTTCAAACCAAATTTTCAATCATTTGTCCATTTTCTGCCATACGTCTGCCTACACACAATTCACGAATAGGTGATTTATCGTGAATTTTGTCACGTAACGTCCGCATGAGTTGTTAAAGAATTAGCAGAGTGGTCATTATATTGGTAGATCGTAACTCCAATAGCTGCAACTTCAGGTCCCTTACATTTATACTTGTTAAATAAGTTTTGGAATAACAACATATTCTTCATTTTTCATCCAATTGTCAGTGTTCAAAGTAGTACATTAATTTTGTTTACAACTTCGTCATCCTAATCTTGTAAATACGCACATATCATTTGACAACCTAGCGAAAGTATTGATAAACATATTTTATATATGTATTGATTATTGTTTATTTATTATTAAAATATCCATTGATAATATTCCACATTCATAGTACTGGGAAGTTGAATTGAATTGTGGACCGAAAGGGTCAAAACCACATCCCAACTAGTGTACTATAGTTTTAACCCCGGCAGTACTCCCACTCTTTACAGCGGCACCAATTTTTTGGAACGACGTTCCTTAACGCGGCTTGCAGGTAGGGTGAATTCATAGAAATCGTCACGTAAGAAAATGCGGTATGATTTGTGTGTATGCGTGCGAGAATCGATCCCAGTAGGCAATTTTCCAGTAGGCAATTTTCCAGTAGGCAATTTATGAATTCAGGAAATCAGAATGCAAGGTTTCTTTGTAGAAATTTAAGTGGGAACCGATAGCTTTGGAAAGAAATGGTAATGCAAAGTTTCATGCATAAGGGTAAAAATACAGTGGTAGCCGGTTTCCTGCTTGCCGGTTACTCGCGCCTAGGTCGTACACAGTGGCGACCTAAAACATACCCGGTGCAAGCAGAAAATCACTCATCAGTTGTGCTCGTAACGTTGGAACTATTACATGATGTCGTCTTCATGCAATGATGATTTGGTTGCGCTAGATTGTGTAGTTGGTACAATAAAACCAAATAAAATGGGTATACATCCTCTGAATCGGGAGAGAAAAGTTCATGGGGAATATCATCATTAATTCCAAAAATTAAGACACCATAACGACAGATTCTTAAACTTTCAGTATCCATTTCCGGTCCGGCAAGAAAAAACTAAATCTTCCTTCCAGTAAATTCATCAGCTCCGACAGCCGGCACCGACAAGTCCCAACCTGCCGCGACTGGGTTATGGCCTAATTAAAAACATGCGTTAATCTAAAGTGCTTATAAGCAACCACCGGCGCCGACTACAGGGAAGCGGGAAACCTGCTTCCGCTGTGTTTTTATTACACTAATAGGGCCCCTAGACTATCAATAATATTGTGCAATATTTCGATTTGCGCAATATTGTGTGGGTGGCGATATTGTCTGGTGAAAAGAAGCAAACCGTGAGTACTTTGCACAATATTATTGCACAAAGTTATTGATGGTTTAGGGGCCACTTAAGGAACATGCACACTTTTTCCTTTGTTTATTATCCAGAATAGATGCCTATGCCTTCTTCATGAAATGAATGGTATTGAAAAAGGTAGCTCATATGCCTTCATATTGGAATTACATTTGCAGTTGAAGAAAAGGCGTAAGGAACTTTGTTCCTTCCGCTAACTGCACCTGTATTTTTTCTACATTGTAGCATTTCAGCGCATTCTGAATCACATCAACTATACTTTTTATGATAAAAACGTGCAACAGACATTTTTTTTAACGAAACGTAAAATTAAAGCCATTTGTAATTTGTTTCATCAGCTTGAACAGATACAAAATTTGTTGCTGTAAAACTATTCAAGTAACTCATTTTGTACGGCTTTCGAAGTGTTTTTTGCGATTCGATTATTATTCTCCAAGTAGTCGTTGAATGCGATATCTATTGATCTGGTATATGTAACCATATCAAGAAATATTCCTCGATTACTACTTTATTCAGGTACGCCGTGTCCACGAAGAGCTAAATTGTGATTACCGCAAAACTTTAAACTATCTAAAATTCGACTTAATACTTGACGATTCTTTTTAACATTTTCATTATATTTTGCTATGGAACTCGCATATCCTGAATCGATCTGTGAGAGAATATTAACCGTCCCGAAGGTTTGGTAATTTAAAGTATTTTTTAAATGCGTAGCGCTCGTTCCATCTTTTTCAATTCGTTCCGATAAATGTTTTAAATCCCG
Organism: Thereva nobilitata; assembly: GCA_963855945.1. NCBI lineage: Eukaryota > Metazoa > Arthropoda > Insecta > Diptera > Therevidae > Thereva > Thereva nobilitata. The sequence goes on from OY979695.1 coordinate 97,797,704, forward strand.
GATACCGACTTCTGTCCAAGCCGATTCTCCTCTAAATAAAACGCAATAAAAGCAAAACAATGTATTTTTTTCTATACTAACTGTAAGCCTTTTCTTTTTAGAAAACCAATCCAATGAAAATTTTCTACTTTGGGATTTTTTAGTACAAATTAATTTAAAATCAAATGGTTGATGCGGCCCTAAACGTTTAATTTCTAATTTTTCTTCTAATTACAACAAAGAAAAAAATTTCTTCAATAAATTATCTACGTCATTCATTTTAACCAAAAACAAAAATTAAACAAATACATATAAATATAATTTAAGAAAATTATATATTAAACAATTGTATATTAATATTTATTACATATATAATTTAATAAATAATAATTTAATAATATTTATTGGCGAATAATTCAATATTATATCTACCGCCATTTCTGTAAGCACACAATTTTCACTTAAACTTGTAACTGTCAGTTAAAATTCAATCTCCAATTAGTTCTTTTTGCAATAAAAAAGTCTCTTTTTACTACTTTTTACTATATTTCTATCAAAAATGTTGCGGGGGGCTAAATAAAATCAGCCCCTCAAGTATATAAAATCCACAAGTGTTATGCTATGGACACACATGTGGTTTCGATACCATGGTATTCAAATACCACGTAGTATACCAGATGTGTGTCACCTAATACCAGGTCAATACCATTCCAAAAACTTGGTATACTATCATTCGACGTGGTATCGAAATGAGCCAATTTTTCTTGGTTTCCTTAAGCACAAACCTGGTATAGTGGCCTTTTAACTGCTAACAACGCCATTATATAGAAGCGGAAAATAAGAACACCTAATTTTTCCATTTTTAAAATTAAATTTTTGAGTAAATAAAAATTTAGCTGTGTTTTTGTTGAAAAAAAAAAGAAAATTTTTTAAGTGAAAAGTTTTACTTTCGATTTCAAGCATATTTATTGACGTAAAAGAGCACAAACTGATTCGTTTTCCATTTTTAAAAACTTTACAAATAACAGTCAGTTGAGAGCTGTCAAATGTATACCACAAAAAGATATGTGTCAGGGGTTAGTATACTATGTAGTATAAAACAAGCTTGGTATCGATACCATGGTATCGAAACCACATGTGTGTCCATAGCATAAAAAAGTATCAGAATGTTCTCCCAATTAATAGCAAATGCAGGCAAAATTAATTTATAAATATAATAAACAGAACTAAAAGAACGAACCGACGAGACTGGAATCCACTGACATGTCAGTGAAGAGAATCCCAATGAATCCTAGGGGTAATCAATTTTAGCGCAACTTGGTAGAACAAATGTTGCTTGAATCAATGGCCTTAAGCCGCGTACACACAGGCCCAACGAAGGCCAACGAACGACATTCGGCGTTGGCTACCGAACGTTCATTTGTTGGTTTACCATACCAAACGTTCGTTGGGACCTGCATTCGAGTTAGTTGCATCAAGAGCATGATCGATGACGGCTGGGAAATTATATTTTCGAATTTCATATACCTTGATGAAATTGTAAGGAAAAAGAAACGAAAGCGGATGTGGTGGACGGTTACATGAAAATCACATCAAAATTAGGTATGAGAAATCTATTGAAACGTACAAATAATGCAATAAATAAAAACTAAAGACACCCCAGAATTGTCAAAATGCTCGTTTGCGTTCAACGCCCGTCCACACCACACTCGCTCGAATGGACTATTTTCTTGATGTTTCCGCTACGCTACTGGTTGCAAGCGAACGCCAACCAACCTTCGTTGGCCTTCGGCTTCGCTAAGCCGTCCATTTAGAACCCACGAATGTCAAAGTATCCTTTCGGTGGCCTTCCTTGGGCCGGTGTGTACGCGGCTTTAGTCAAGAAATTTTGCATACAAAATGGTTCATCTTCGGGGCTGACTCATTGATAGCCCCTCAGGACAGAATTACATATAAATGGTGATGGAATTATGATTCGTCCAGAGTATTTTGATGAAAGAGTTGAGAGTTTTTCTTATTTTGGCAAATAGACATTCTCTCACTAATACCATGACGTGCGATCTAGCTCGAATAGAAAAAACCTTGTAAGAAGGCGTGACTTTATATTATTGTACACAATTTATGGATGAGTGAGTTACTTTTATAATGTACATATTTCGTACTCTTTCTTTTACAAAGGGATTTTCATAAGAGAGCTACTTTGATAAAAAGCATGGCACCTATTCTTTTTCAACTAATAGGAAATTTTTGTTGATGGATTTGTCAGATATTGTAAGTGTATTTGTAAATCGAGAGTGTCACATCTTCTTGTAATACATAATCTTTGGTCTAAACGGGCTGTTTGCTCGTTTAGTTGTTTTTGTAGCTGAGCGATTTGCCCTTGTATGGATAAGAGAACCACTTTCAGCTCGCTGTCCACAGAACTTGCTGCAGGCGCTCATCAATCATTTTTTGTAGCCTGGCCTCGTCTTATTTGCTTTCGGTGGTCAGTTCTTTGAATATATTGCCCAGGCCTTTATATTTTCCTGGGATGGAATCCTAGAAAGATGACTCTTCATCGGTATCGGTCATCACTGCGGAGCATATAACCAAACCCAGACGCTGTTGGACTCTTTTTGCGTGTTGCTGCTGACTTTCGCCCGCTGCATGGGCATGATTGGATGCTTGTAATCGGAAAAGAAACGATTAAGAGATGAAATTAAATAACCCAGTATAGTTCAGTCAATGAAGGCAAAATACGGCGAAACCTCAGGATTCTGTGAAACAGCACCGATTTGCACAAAAATTTCGATTTAGTTTCCACTTACCCTCTACTTCAAAGTTGGCTTTGTGTGGGGAGTTGCTTTTACCCTGGGGGTGTGTGCCACCCCTTCTCGGGGTTGAAATTTTTTTCATTGAAAATAAGTCCGGGAATAGATAGATTGGCTAATTCTAAGCAACTTTTTTATAAAAAGTTTGTTCTAAAAGTCAATAATTTCGAGTTATTCGCGAGTGAAAATGTCAATTTTTTAACCAAAAAAACCACGTTTTTAGAAGGTTTTTCGCTAATAACTCAAAAAGTAAGTATTTTAGCAAAAAAAAAATAATCGCATTAAAATTGCAGCTTATAAAAAACCAAAAAAATGGTGGGTTTATGGTATCTGTAGACCCAATACAAAAATAGTAATAGCTTGTTGAAGGTTGGTTCTTATTTGTCAAACGCCAAAATTGAAAGTTTCAACTTGAAATAAACCAAAAACGATGCATTTTTCGGAAAAACTCATAAAAACTTTTTTAAGGTGCTTGAAAAAACCTTTATTTTTGTTTTTTTATAAAAGTCCCTAGCATTGAAACTAAGCGAGTTATGGCGAAAATAAAGTTGGTCCCTATTTTTTCGGCGACAAAAAAATGTGGAAATCACCCCCTAATTACCACTCCCATTGAAATTAATCGGTACCACTTCACAATTCACTTTATTAATGTACTTGTAATATGCTCTAGAAGTGTGACCGCTTTACAGTGCTAGTTTTGAAAAAAATTGAGCTTGAAGCGAAGAGAGCATTTTTGTAATTTTGTTTTTGAGATTCACGATCGCACGTTGTTCGTTGGCAGCGTCTTTGACAGATGTCATATGTCAAACCTTCAAGTTGACATTAAATTCGTAATCGGCGACTTCGAAAACCCCTAATAACACGACATTTCACGTAATTTTATAAAAATTGTCAAAAAATGCAATATGTTGTTGTTCGTGAATCTCAAAAACTTCATCTGCGGTGCGCGATGTGTTAGTTTCAACCAAAAATGCTCCGGTTGCAGCCAAAATTCATCATTTGAATTGAACTTTAAGATAGGGGGTGCACGTTCTTTCGACAATTTTTGCCATTTTTGTCCCACCCTAGTGTACAGAATCGACTCTGGAAGGCTTCCATTCCCTACTGGGAAGAAATAGGATTCCTCCAAGACAAATACCATAATGGCGTAATGGATCCATAATTTTTTAGGGTTACAATGTTTTATCGAAAACTAAAAAATATTGCAAACAAAAATTAAAATTTATATTTTACCGTCATTTCAGCAACTTTATCAGTAAAGTTTCCATATTGCTCTATGATGCATTTAGCCTTCTTATGATATGCTTCGATAGTACTTTCTTCCCACCATTGTACTGCATCGCCATTAATATTGTAATATCTACCACGATCATCAAATCCATGCATTATTTCCTGTCCAGTAATACATCCGATTGATCCGTAGTTCATGTATTTTGGTCTAGTAGCAGAAAAGAATTTACCTTGCAATATTCCAGCAGGAAATCCTAACCAAAAATAATAAAATGTGTAGGAAGCAAAAGTTTCAATTGATATTGTTTAACTTACGAATACTATTCTCTGTAGGAGAATATTTCGCATCAACACTTATTGGATTAGCATGTTCAATCCAATCTGTTTTATTTACTGGCTTTCGTAGTCTATTAAAAGCTATAATTTTACGCCATTCTGTTACGTTTATAACTGACTCTAAGTATTTCGTTTTATCAATTTCGAGATCTTTGTAGTATTCTTCTACTTTAGCATTGTCCATAAGTTCCTCTGGATATCCAATATGTGTAACGACATTTTTAAGTTTTTTTATAGCTAATTGCCCTGTGTTGTCGTCCATCCAATCTATTTCTTTGAGGACCTTCTGGAATGCATCAAGAATTTCATTTACCATTTCGGAAGTGCTGTTTTTGTCGGCTTCATGGAAATATTTTCGAATGTAAAGCGCACCAACAGCTATTGGAAGTCTGGAATAGAAAACAAAAACTAAATTTGAATTAATAGTACAATTCTTGGAAGGATGATTTTTCATAAATCGTAATGGAGCATTAAAGAAGCTTAACTCTAAATTTGAGTGAAATTTCTAGTAGACGTTTTTTGGAAAACTCAAAAGTTTTTGAAAAGCGTTTTTCTCTGATTCTACGCATTTTAGAGAAAAATTTTTTAAACAAAAAATGTAGAAGACATTGTTACCTACAATTTGTGTCATAGAGGTTATGCTGTACAACTTGAAATACAGAAGCCAGGTGGCGCCAAAGTTTCCAAAAAAGTGTTTTTTCGTTTTTTATCCCAGAAAAAAATGGTTTTTTTTACAAAAGTGTAAATCAGTAAATTGTTCCTCTTAAAAATGTCTACAACATTTATTTAAACTTTTTTCCCCTCCGACTTACCGTTCCAAAGTTATAGGCAGTAAATGCTACGCTGCGTAGTTAACGGTGCTATTGTTGCTAAGAAGCGTCAATTTTTCAGTTGCTATGCGTGTTTTCGAGAGTGTAAGCGTCAAAACTTTGCTCTTGTAAAATGAGTGTGTGTTTTGTTTGTAAAAAAATTGTACTCAAATTAACCTGTATGCTATCTTCAGAGCACAATTCTCACTTTTCAGCACGCTATAACTTTGGAACGGTAAGTCGGAGGGAAAAAAGTTTAAATAAATGTTGTAGACATTTTTAAGAGGAACAATTTACTACTTTACACTTTTGTAAAAAAACCATTTTTTCTGGGACAAAAAACGAAAAAACACTTTTTTGTAGTGGATAACTGTATGAAATTTCAGCAATCCAATCAGAATTAGACTTCTCCAAGCTCTATATTGGATTACACATGATTGTTACAAAAGGTACGTGAGAGTTCTGTTTATACAGCAGTCTGCAATAACCTCAAAGGATAGAGAATATCATCGATGACTGCCAGATTACAGATTCACGGGCGTATTTGTACATATAGTTTCCTTCCTGTTGTCGTACGAGTTTAAGTAGAGTGCGTATCCAGTAGAATATCTCTGGAGAATATCTTTGTACTAGTTTTGGTACCAACCATTGCCAGAGTACTATAACATAAAGATACTTTGCCCTGCTAGCAGAATTCTTCAATTTTCAATCATATCTTCGTAATCTTGACCAAAGGCCAAACAAAAATTGGTTCAGAGTTTCAGATCATTTTTTTCTTGCACCTTGTTTCATTTTTCCTCCTTTACGGAAGGCAAAACATCAAGGGGCTTGCTTGGCAGAAGTGTTTCATACCACAGAGTGCTCTTGAAATATCCCTAGCTTGGTTATCCGATCAGAATGATCTCGGTCGAAGGGCAATTTGACGGAGTTAACAAAAATACAGCCAAACCTAACATAACCTGCTAGGGTGAAGAGGAATCGTTCCAATTGTCCAAAACTCGTATTGTTTCGCCTGGTGTGATGTTCTTAGTCAATGTAGCCTTTTTTTAATCTGAGGGGGCCCCTGGCAATGCCCAGCTGCAGGTGTCCGAACTTCCTGTAGATGACGTCTACAGGTCTATACCACAGTTCTTCCTATTACGGAAGTCCCTTTATTAATAAATGAACTGGTTATTCATCAGAATGGTTTCTCTTTACCGACGTGGGAACGATTAGTTCTGGCAATCAATTTCTGAGGTGATAGTGAAGTTAATGATTTGAAATTTTTTTGAGGGGGCCCGCACCACAGGTTCCACCTAAGACCAGTCCCTTAATCCGGCCCTGATCTCCTTGATCATCAGTTCGGTGAAGATATTTACTCTCCGAAGTCGAGACCAGGTTAAGAAAATTTTTAGTTTTGATTTTTGTTACAGTGGACTTCGTGCAAATTTCTTCTCTTTGGTTTGAGCTCGTACAACATTTAGTAGGCGCTACAACCAAGATCCGGTCCTGGATATTTAAATAGAGTCTACAATTGTAAATATTAAAAAAGTTATCACTCCATCAGGGATTTACTTTCTCCGACTATTGGATCAGATTTTCGGCGGATCCGATAGTAGGATCCGATTTTCGAAAGGCAGACTTTGATATTTATTATTGTCTGTGCAAATACTAGCAAATTATGTAAATAATAAATGTTGAGATATAATTTTGAATCGAAAATTAAGCATTCCAGAAATAGCAATATAAGGGAAGAGCACCCGCAACGGCGAAATAATGCTCCAGCTAGATTTCGCCTGTGATCTCTAAAAAAATACGTATCCAAAATCGGACGGAAGTGGGTTGGAGTTTATTGAGATGCGGTCATTTATTTAGGTTAGGAAAAGACCACACGATAAAATTGAATCCTGCGGAGCACCGGCGTAGTTTCGGAATTTTGGGTTCTAACTAGTAATTACTGTCATTATAGCAATTCTTAGTAAAGTGAAGGCTTTTGGGGATTATTTGAAGAAAGCACAATTGGTCGGTCTCACAAAGTCCGGGAAATTGAAAAACAAATAGGCTTTCCGAACTCTAAGAGCGACACGGAAAAACGTCAACAACTTGAACGGGAATACTACCAATTACACCGGGAGGTAAAGAGAAGTATCCGGCGCGCCGCGGGGTGATAAAAAGCGGCAGATAAACGAGCTCGGAGAGAAAGCGGAAAACGCGGCAAACACAGGCAACAGTCAGGTGCTGTACCAAATCACTAAACAGCTCTCGGGAAAGCACTCTACTTAAAAACATGCCGTAAAGAGTGCGGACAGAAGGCTGCTGTGCAACGACGAGGAGCAACTCTAAAGATAGAGAGACTGCTACTTCCCCCCCAAATGGTTCTTTTTCACACGAACACACGAAGAAAATAACAAAAATGCACAGCCACAGAGACCGAGGAACCTTATTTTAAGTGGGGTTGCGAGTATTCTTTTCGGCCGTATACTAAAGCTGCAAATCGTAACATGCCGCTTTGCAACATAAATTTCCAAGCAATAAGTGACGAAAAGCTGCATATGAAGCTTTGGCCGGTCTTAGACATGGACTTAGTTTGAGGATTTCAATATTGTAAAGTTCTCAAGGAAAGTTCGACAGATTTGAGTGACTGTGAAAACAATTCCATGTCATTTTACATTGCTCATTACAATGACGAGGAGAACACGAGCTTACCTAAGTCGTCGAACTCAGTCAAATACGCGGCGAACTACTTAACGTGCAAACCGCACTGATGACCAGCTAGCGACGGATAATGAAGATAGTCCGACAGATTTTGTTGAATTTTGAAGATTTGGATTAATTTTAAATGTTTTAAGGTTGGGTTGGGCGCACCGGGTTCCAGCTAGTCTTTATTTGTAATTTAATAGCAAAATTTTAAATTCGGTATAAGAATAAATATAAAATGAATTTTCTCTGTTAAATGTTGTTACAACTATCGAATTTAAAATGTAGATACATATACTTTTATTACAATTTTTAAAAAATAACTCAAATTTTTGCTTTTTTGATTTGAAAAACACAGGGGTTGCGGCGCCACCTCGTGAAACTATCAGGGGTTGCGGCCGCAATCCTTGCAACCCCACTTTCGCGGTCTCTGCACAGCCAATAAGAATCACCACTCGTGCACCATCCAAAACAGAAATAGTAACCGCAATTCATGCAATGGCCAATGGTAAAGCAGCAGGAAAAGATGGTATCCCGCCAGAATTGTTGAAAGCCGACTCAAGCCTCATAGCAGATGCGCTACAGCCAATCCTGGAAATAGCATGGAACACCTGTACCTTTCCGGAAGATTGGACGGAAGGTATCATAGACAAAATACCAAAAAAGGGAACCTAACAATATGTGACAACTGGAGAGGCATCTGTCTATTATCTAATGTGAGAAAGCTTTCGACTTAGTTAATAGGAGCTTTATATGGCGAGCTCTACGGAAACATGGGCTCCCTGGCAAAATAATAGAATTGAGAAAATAATCGCCAAATTTTCTTTAAAAATGTCTGTTAATTTTTATATGATACTAGCAAAAAACCCGCGCGCGTTGCAACGCGTTTCAATAAAAAAAGATTATGTGTGCACAGTCCGCAGTAGGAAAAAGGTGGTGGTCCAGCGGTTTGAGGTGTTCGTAGTCAGTAACGTTACTTTTTATATAATAGAGATAGTTGGAACCCGGTTCGCCTCGCTGCATCCATAAGCCAATAGTAGCTTCCGTTTATTTTGCAGTTGAGGTGATATGATTTTAATATACAGTAGGAGAGGCAGAGTAGGAATTCTTCAACCATTTTTTGGAACAATTGCGACCAATGTTTGCAATTAATGCCAAAAGACCAACAAACTATATATATAAAAAAATTGTAACGGTATACAAATTAAATAAATTTAATAGAAAACACTCAGTCTCAAGAACGTTTTTTTCGTTAAAATCCACAAAACTACAAAAAAAAAACATGTAACCAAACACCACCACACAAAAAAATTTAATAATAATTATAGTAATATCTTTTACTACACAACACTCAAGAATTTTTTCCCCTTAGAAATAACAAAAAACAAAAAAGTCAGATGTTATCATCTCACAAAAACGTTTAATCTCACAAAAACATTTAATATATTGTATTTTTTTAATTATAATATGGTAAATAAATTGCTGCGTATTTGACACGTACTGTCCCATCAAAAGAATTTACATTTTAGGATTTAACGAACCTTCGTTAAGTTTGTTCGTCCATGTAGGTTCAAGCAATAAAAACGAATCCTAAATGAAGTCAATGATGCAAGTCACACTATCCATCATCTCGTTTATTACCCCCATACACAAACCGATTTTTTAGGCAAGGGGTCGCAGGGAAGTATATGCCATGCGTGTAATTTGCATACTTCGCTGCGACCCCTTGCCGAAAAAGTCGGTTTGTGTATGGGGGTAATTAACGAAGTGATGGATAGTGTAACTTGCATCTATGGGCGGGCATATTCAAACGTTGCCATAAGTGTGCTGAGTAAAACCGGTTTTATTCAACTCCTAGCAACTCACACGGGGCGTAAACTATGGATAGTAAATTTGAATGCTATACAGGAACATTTAAATGTATTGCAGACGAAATTTACTTGTTAGAGAAAAACAGAGCTAAAGAATGCAAGAGATAGAAGTAACTTTTTATATGTGTGTTATTTTTCACGCGTTTGGTTTTGCGTGAAAAATGTTTCGTTAAGTTCTTCCGCTCGCCTCCCACTCTCATCTATAAAACCGGTTTTAGGCGCAATGAATATGCACTGTGTGAATAGGCCCAATAAGTGTGTTCGCGTACCTCGCCCGCGGGATCCCTCGAGCGCCGGAAAGCCCCCGAAACCGCCAGATTTCTGTTCGTTTACTTTTTCGGGCTACAAAAAGCATGGAAATTTTTACTTCTACAGCCAGAAAATGCCAGAGGTTTTAGCCAGAAAAGTACGCGAACAGAATTAATGATGCAAGTTACACTATGGCCCATTTTACACGTAATATCCCATCAAAAGAATTTACATTTAAGGATTTAACGAACCTTCGTTAAGTTTGTTCGTCCACTGGGGTTCAAGCAATAAAAACGAATCCTAAATGAAGTCAATGATGCAAGTGTTTCATCGTGTAAAATGGGCATATCCATCATTTCGTTAATTACACCCATACACAAACCGATTTTTTAGGCAAGGGGTGGCAGCGAAGTATATGTCATGGGTGCAAATTACACGCATGACTTCCTTGCCAAAAAATCGGTTTGTGTATGGGGGTAATAAACGAAATGATGGATAGTGTAACTTCCATCAATTGACGTTGTGGCGCGGAGCTACCATTTCGAGTTTCACAAATTATGAACGCCCATTTCACCCCCTTAGGGGTTGAATTTCTAAAAATTCTGAAAGACGTGTTTCATTATTTATGGTGTGGAGTATTTATACGAAGTTTGAAGAAAATCTGACTAAAGAAAAAAAATTCCCCATACAACTTATTCAACCCCATTTCACCCCCTTGGGGGATGAATTTCGAAAAATCCTGAAACATGTGTTTCATTATTCATGGTGTGGAGTATTTATACTAAGTTTGAAGAAAATCTCACTAAAGAATAAAAATTCCCCATATAACCTATTCAACCCCATTTTACCGCCTTAGGGGATGAATTTCGAAAAATCGCTTCTTAGTGGATGTCCACGTCACTATAGGGATGCACTGTGAAAATTTCAGCCCTTTAGGTTCAACGGTTTGGGCTGGGCGTTGTCATTTAGTCAGTAACGTTATATAGAGATTTCACCCCCTTAGGGGATGAATTTCGAAAAATTGCTTCTTAGTGGATGTTCACGTCACTATAGGGATGCACTGTGAAAATTTCAGACCTTTAGTTTCAGCGGTTTGGGCTGGGCGTTGGCATTTAGTCATAACCTTAGAAAGAGATTTCACCCCCTTAGGGGATGAATTTCGAAAAATCGCTTCTTAGTGGATGTCCACGTCACTATAGGGATGCACTTTGAAAATTCAGCCCTTTAGGTTCAGCGGTTTGGGCTGGGCGTTGTCATTTAGTCATAACGTTATATAGAGATTTCACCCCCTTACGGGATGAATTTCGAAAAATCGCTTCTTATTGGATGTCCACGTCACTATAGCGATGCACTGTAAAAATTTCTCCCCTTTAGGTTTAGCGGCTTGGGCTGGGCGTTGTCATTTAGTCATAACGTTATATAAAGATTTCACCCCCCTAGCGGATGAATTTCGAAAAATCGCTTCTTAGTGGATGTCCACGTCACTATATGGATGCACTGTGAAAATTTCAGCCCTTTAGGTTCAGCGGTTTGGGCTGGGCGTTGTCATTTAGTCAGTAATTAGTCAGTAACGTTACTGTTATATATAGAGATTTCACCGCCTTAGGGGATGAATTTCGAAAAATCGCTTCTTAGTGGATGTCCACGTCACTATAGGGATGCACTGTGAAAATTTCTCCCCTTTAGGTTCAGCGGTTTGGGCTGGGCGTTGTCATTTAGTCATAACGTTATATAAATATTTCACCCCCTTAGCGGATGAATTTCGAAAAATCGCTTCTTAGTGGATGTCCACGTCACTATAGGGATGCACTGTGAAAATTTCAGCCCTTTAGGTTCAGCGGTTTGGGCTGGGCGTTGTCATTTAGTCAGTAACGTTACTGTTATATATATAGAGATTTCACCCCCTTAGGGGATGAATTTCGAAAAATCGCTTCTTAGTGGATGTCCACGTCACTATAGGGATGTGTTCAAGCAAATTGTATTTTACGTTGGAAAAACGGTTCAAAATTACTGGCCACGACAACCGTTCAATTACAAATCAGAAAACCCACGATTTCATCAAAACACTCAAGTCAATAAAATTTATGTTTATTACACTAGAATCTAACTTTCTTACAAAATCAAATTCAAATCTTAATTTAGCAAAGAACTCAAGCAAATCAAAAAACAAATCGTAAAAAATCAAAGAAAAATTCAAAAAATCACTTGTATCAAAAACTGCCAAAGTCAAAGTTCAAAGATCTTTTTTCCGATATATATATTAAAGGCCTACGTGAGCTCTGCAAGCTCGCCGTTACATCGGTAATATTCCCCTCATGTTATTTCTTATTTCCCCCATCCACATTCGCTCTTCTCTGGAGCTTTTAAGAGAATTTACGATCGTGAGCTTTATCGAACTGCTAAAGCTCACGATCGTCATCTGTCAAAATTAGCTTGTGTTGTTAAATTATTGTGATATATTGTGGATGGCGAAGTAAGTGTTTAACCAGGGTAAGTAATACTAAATATTAAGAACATTAATTTAATATAATATAAAATACTGTGACTCTGTGTTGATTTAATTGTTATGTAAGTTTCTGTTTAATCTAATGTTTATGTTCAATGTTTGTTTATGTTAGCTTTGAGGTTATGTTTTTGTTTACAAATTTCTTAATGTTTATATTTATCAATCTTCATCTATCTAAGTTACTAATCATTCTTAACTAATTTTAGGTTGTGCATTGAAGTAGGAGGAACAATTCTTATGGTGCCTTGGATGACCAGGCCTGGATGACAACAGCGAAAAGATGAGTATTATTATTGTTGAAGGGTCCTGTCTAATGTCGTCTATTTTTTGCCTTTTAGGTGGATCCTAAACATACTGCCGGGCCTTGGATCCTCTGGATCCTAAATTAATCTGAAAGAGCAAGTGTGATTAGTTGTTCACTACTATGCTATCATGTGTTTGAGGAGGACGTATGAACAAGGAAATTTGGACAAAGAGAGGAAAATTTGATAGAAGGAAGGAAATTTTGATAGACGGAAGGAAATTAAGGTATGAGAACATGTGACGTATTAACCAGTCATCGATTTAGTGTTTGTGATTTCGTCTTCTAATGGCAACAAACACAGTTTTGCAATAGGGCGTTTGAAGATGCTGTCCTTTGTTTTTATTGTGACTACTCTCACTAGGTTGTCTGCACCAGGATGAGTTTCCACAATCCTTCCAACGAGCCATTTTGTTGGGGGCAATTTTTCGTCCTTGATGATCACCATTTGTCCCACTTCTAAGTTTTTGGATTTGCCTAACCACTTGGGCCGCTGCTGTAGCTGTGACAAGTATTCTCCTTGCCATCTCTTCCAAAACGACTGTGTTAAATGCGTTAGGTGTTGCCATCGTGTTAGTGAATTGAGTTTATAGTCTAAAATGGACGGTTCGGGTATCGCCAACGGAGCCTCTTGTATTAAAAAATGTCCTGGCGTCAACGTTGTTAGATCGGTTGGATCATCCGTTACCGGTGTAATTGGCCTGGAATTGAGACAAGCCTCAATTTGTGCTGCCACTGTTGTGAACTCTTCATACGTCAAGGCTGTGTTAGTTAGAACTCTCTTTAAGTGATGTTTTGTGGCCTTAACACCGGCTTCCCACAACCCTCCGAAGTGTGGTGCTGATGGAGGTATGAAATGCCAGTTTATTCGAAACGGAGTGCTTATTTGTGGAATTTCTACCCTTAATTGCCTTATGTGTTGGTTATAGTCTTTATCCAGTGTTCTATTTGTTCCGATGAAATTGGTACCGTTGTCCGAATAAATGTCAGAACACATTCCTCTTCGACTGACAAATCTCTTTAAAGCTGCATAAAATGCATCAGAGGTTAACTCGGAAACAACCTCAATGTGTATTGCTCTGACAGCCAAACATACAAATATCGCAAGATAGCCCTTGTACGTTTTTTGACCTCTACCCTTAGAAGCCTTAACATTGAACGGTCCGCAAAAATCTACACCAACATGGGTAAATGGACGAGACATTCTAGTTCTAGGAGCGGGTAAATTTCCCATTAATTGTGTTAGTGGTGTTGCCCGTTGTTTGACGCAAGTTATACATCGATGAATCTCTTGCTTAATTGCATTCCTGGCGTTTATAATCCAACAGCGTTTTCTAAGTAGGGCAATCATCAATTGTGTTCCACCATGTAATGTTCTAGCGTGCATGTCTCTGATTATAAGTGTAGTAAGTCGATGTTTTGGGCTTAAAATCACTGGATGTTTCTCGGACCAAGGCAGGTTAGACGTTTCTAGTCGTCCCCCGACTCTCAATATATCATCCTTATCGATAAACGGCATCAAATTTTTAATCTTTCCTCCCTTTATGCTTCTTCCCGATCTCAATAGCTTCAGCTCTTCTTCGAATTCTTCTGCTTGGGCGTCCTTCATCCAATGAGTCAAGGAATGGTTTAACTCTGCTGTGGTTAGCCAGGGTGATGAGCATCGGTGGATTCCCTTGCACTTGTCGATGAATCGAAAACAAAGGCTGGAAATTCTCAGGAGTGTGGTGAGGCTAGAATATTTGTTTACCAGTTTAATCGTGTCCTTCTTGCATGGTATGGATAAACACACGTTAACATTCTTCCTCTCCTCCAATTGCGTATTGTCAATCTCCCTTGGGGGTGGCCAATCTGCTTCTGATGTGCTGAGCCAGCTCGGCCCATTCCACCATAACGAGTGTTCTTCTAAGTCCTTTGGTGATATGCCACGAGAAGCGCAATCTGCTGGGTTATCTCCAGACGATATAAACCTCCAAGTTGTACAATCCACGGAGCCTTGGATTTCCGACACGCGGTTAGCTATAAACGTCTTCCATCTTGATGGATGCGCCTTTATCCATGATAACACAATTGTCGAGTCGCACCATAACGTAAGATTGATGCTGTCGAACTTCAAGGCCCTTTTAACAATGTTAAATAATCGAACCAACAAAACGGCTCCACATAATTCAAGGCGCGCTAGCGAAATCTGTTTTATAGGAGCCACCTTAGTTTTTGAAGTCAGCAGTCGTGTAGAAATGGTTCCTGACTCATCTATCGCCCTTGAATAGACAACAGCCGCATAAGCACGATTCGACGCATCACAAAATCCATGCAATTCTATCTTGGTCGTAGTCGTATGCAACCACCTGGGTATTTTTATCTTTTCTACACTTTTAAGTTCCTTTTGAAGATCAAACCACGCTTGAGCCATATCTTCAGGTACTTCGTCGTCCCACTCGATACCCGACAACCACACTGACTGCATCAAAATTTTCGAACGTATAACAATTGGTGCTAGTATTCCTAATGGGTCAAATAATTTCGATATTTGTGATAGTAATATCCTCTTGGTAAGTCGTTCAGCTGGTGTATCAACATTTATTTTGTACATAAAAGCGTCTGCATTAGGGCACCATAGGACACCTAGTGTCTTAATACCCTCATCAAACTCTATACTGTAAATTTTGCTAATTTCCTGATCCTCAATTGGTATGTTTTTCAATAGTGTTGTTTCGTTAGTCGTCCACTTCCGTAAATTAAAACCTCCAGACTTTAATAATTCCAATAATTCAGTTTGTAGGTTCATCGCTTCAGTAATAGTGTTGGCTCCCGTCAGCAAATCGTCCACATAAAAATCCGATTTCAGTGCTTGGGCTGCAGATGGAAAGTTTTCTTCCTCGTCGTCTGCGAGTTTATATAATGTTTTGATCGCCAAATAGGGAGCGCATGCTGTGCCAAATGTGACGGTGTGTAGACAGAAATCTTGGATAGCAGTTGATTTGGAAGGCCTCCACAGGATACGTTGATAATTTGCATCGTCATCATCCACAAGAATTTGCCGATACATTTTTTCTATATCAGCGGTGAATACGAACTTCTGCTTGCGCCATCTAAGGAGAATGCTGATCAAATCGTCTTGTAGTTTGGGTCCAACCATTAGAGTTTGATTTAGCGATGGTCCATGTGATGAATTTTGGGAGGCGTCAAACACAACTCTTAATTTGGTCGTCGTGCTCTCCTTAAATACCGCATGATGCGGAAGGTAGTATGATTCGAAATATGTCTCGTTTTTTTCATTTGTTTTCACTTTTTCCGTAGGTGTCAGGAGTGGACGCATATGGTTGAGTTCTTGATACTCTGCTAAGCATTTCGAATACTCCTCATACATTTGGGGGTCCTTGGCGAATCTAAACTCAAGATGATTGAATCGTCGTAAGGCAACTGGGCGTGATGAACCAAGCAGTGGACGTTGTTCATTAATGAAAGGTAATTTGACGACGTAACGTCCGTCTCGTGCTCTTCTTACTGTTTTTTCGTAAAATGTCTCACAGGCCTTTTCCTCTAGTGTCATGCATCTTTCACCTTGAACCTCCTCGATTTCCCAAAACTGTCGGAGATCCTGTTCCCATTGCATGTGACAATGACAGCTAACAACTCGGTTTGTGGTTGAAGGTGATGTTGTTTCGCCGGACAATATCCATCCCAACGACGTCCGTTGTGCTAGGAGACCATTCTGAATTCTTTTAAGTCCGTCCAACAGTATTTTACCATGTATACCCACTCCAAGGAGAACGTCGATCCTGTTCGGAGTGTAAAATTGAGGATCTGCCCAACATAAATGTTTCAATTCTTGCAAGTGTTTGTCAAGCTTTAATCTTCGAGGTGGCAGGATGCTCGTTATGGAATTAATTACTAATGCTGTTGCTTCTAATTGAGTGTCGTCGTGTATTGATTTAATAGTGAAGTTTACCGATCCTTTTGCTAAATCTGCTTTCAAATTTCCAACCATATTAACATCGACATTTGTACGCGATCTTTTCATTCTCAATAATTGTGCTATACGCTCTGTTACAAATGACAC
Organism: Thereva nobilitata; assembly: GCA_963855945.1. Taxonomy (NCBI): domain Eukaryota; kingdom Metazoa; phylum Arthropoda; class Insecta; order Diptera; family Therevidae; genus Thereva; species Thereva nobilitata. Next base: position 97,814,534 of record OY979695.1, read on the forward strand.
CTGAGATCCAGGGTCTACCAAGGCACGCACCACAACTTCTTGTCCACCTGAGACACTAATGCGTATAAGTGCTGTGGCTAAAAGAGCTTCTTGTGGTGAGCTCGAACTTTCGACGTGTAGCGAGTTCACTTCGCCGCTGATGGCTGTTGGTAGATTGTTAGATACACAGTCTAAGGTTGCTGATGTTGACGGATGAATTGTGGTTGACGTGAAATTGGCGATGACGGTTTCACTATGTAGGAGTGTGTGGTGACGATGTTTGCAGTGACGGCAAGAATGTATGCTAGGACAAGAAGACGCCTTGTGCCCTTGGCCTAAGCAATTTGAACATAGTCCTTTTTTTGCGACGATATTTCTTTTTTCTTCAAAATTCATTTTTAAAAATTGCTCGCACACTCTTATGTTGTGGTTCCCTGCACACAGCGCGCACTTGATGCCTTGAGCTACATGGAATACTTGCCTTGCTGCACTCGATTGCCGTGTGATGACAGTGGCTTTCTTGGAATTAGTCCCTAGGGCTTCAAGAGTCCTAAATTGGCTTTCTAAAAATATTCGCAGATCCTGATATTTAGGGAATTCAGTGGACGCTCCAATGTTTTGTTCCCACAGTCGTTTGGTTTCAGAGGGCAATTTTTCCCTGATGATGTACGTTATTATGGTATCCCACGAATCGACGTCGATATTTAGATTTCTCAACGCTTGCAATGATTCATTTGTTGTGTCCAGCAAATTACGGATGTTTATCGCAGAGTCATAAGTATGTGTGGGTTGTGTAATTAATGTTTTTAGCTGTGCCTTTATTAAAAGTCTTTTATTGTTATAGCGCTCATTCAGAGCCTTCCAAGCTGGCATGTAGTTTACTTCGATTATATTGAAATGTTTCAAGAATTGCTCTGCTTCTCCCTTAAGTGTAGACCTCAGATAATGCAACTTCTGTACGTTAGAGATCCTAAGGTTGTCGTGAATTAATGTCACGAATAAATCACGATAAGACGTCCACTCATTGTAATTTCCACTAAAATTGGGAAGGTTGATGCGGGGCAATTTAACGCCTTCACGTTCCTCTTCTCCTCGTACTGTGGAGTTCAAATTAGGTTCCGGATGCATTGTTTCTGGATACATTGTGTTTATGTCGTCTTGTATATCGGATTTTCCTATTAAATAGCAATCCTGCGTTTCCATAAATATGTCGTCGTCAAAGTACTGCTTTGCTTGTTTTGGCAATTCTGCAATTGTTCTTTTAGCGGAAACAATTTCGCGATGCCGCGTTTTAAATTCAAGCCAAGAATCGGTAAGGGATTCTAAACGATTATTTAAGTATGATTTTGTTTTTCGCGATTTTGAGTCTTTTTTAGAGTTACGATTGAATTTTAGCATGTCCTCATGTGCAGTGTATTGTTCTGCGATCAAAGTTTCAAACTCGGCTAAATCCATTTTAATTCACCTTATGTGCTTACAATTACTAATAAGGATAAATTGGAATTGACTCACCAAATTAAATCCGTGCTGATGAATGCTGGGTGGGTTGATGCGCTTGGGTTGAGTTCCAGTTTGTCCCTTCTGCTTGTGTGTTACAAGGTCAATACGTCTTAAGACCTTTCTAACATTCAATAAAATGTAAAACCTTAGAATCGACACTTTGTTTTAAAACTACACTGGTCTGCACTGATCAAAGGTCACTATGATAGCTCAAATTTCACTAGTTTTTATTTAACAAAACACAATCGCTTTAGTCAAATTTTCAGTTATACCGTGTTTAACACGATCCGGCTCGAAGGACCATTTTTTATGTTCAAGCAAATTGTATTTTACGTTGGAAAAACGGTTCAAAATTACTGGCCACGACAACCGTTCAATTACAAATCAGAAAACCCACGATTTCATCAAAACACTCAAGTCAATAAAATTTATGTTTATTACACTAGAATCTAACTTTCTTACAAAATCAAATTCAAATCTTAATTTAGCAAAGAACTCAAGCAAATCAAAAAACAAATCGTAAAAAATCAAAGAAAAATTCAAAAAATCACTTGTATCAAAAACTGCCAAAGTCAAAGTTCAAAGATCTTTTTTCCGATATATATATTAAAGGCCTACGTGAGCTCTGCAAGCTCGCCGTTACATCGGTAATATTCCCCTCATGTTATTTCTTATTTCCCCCATCCACATTCGCTCTTCTCTGGAGCTTTTAAGAGAATTTACGATCGTGAGCTTTATCGAACTGCTAAAGCTCACGATCGTCATCTGTCAAAATTAGCTTGTGTTGTTAAATTATTGTGATATATTGTGGATGGCGAAGTAAGTGTTTAACCAGGGTAAGTAATACTAAATATTAAGAACATTAATTTAATATAATATAAAATACTGTGACTCTGTGTTGATTTAATTGTTATGTAAGTTTCTGTTTAATCTAATGTTTATGTTCAATGTTTGTTTATGTTAGCTTTGAGGTTATGTTTTTGTTTACAAATTTCTTAATGTTTATATTTATCAATCTTCATCTATCTAAGTTACTAATCATTCTTAACTAATTTTAGGTTGTGCATTGAAGTAGGAGGAACAATTCTTATGGTGCCTTGGATGACCAGGCCTGGATGACAACAGCGAAAAGATGAGTATTATTATTGTTGAAGGGTCCTGTCTAATGTCGTCTATTTTTTGCCTTTTAGGTGGATCCTAAACAGGATGCACTGTGAAAATTTCAGCCCTTTAGGTTCAACGGTTTGGGCTGGGCGTTGTCATTTAGTCAGTAACGTTATATAGAGATTTCACCCCCTTAGGGGATGAATTTCGAAAAATTGCTTCTTAGTGGATGTTCACGTCACTATAGGGATGCACTGTGAAAATTTCAGACCTTTAGTTTCAGCGGTTTGGGCTGGGCGTTGGCATTTAGTCATAACGTTATAAAGATGTTTCACCCCCTTAGGGGATGAATTTCGAAATATCGCTTCTTAGTGGATGTCCACGTCACTATAGGGATGCACTTTGAAAATTCAGCCCTTTAGGTTCAGCGGTTTGGGCTGGGCGTTGTCATTTAGTCATAACGTTATATAGAGATTTCACCCCCTTACGGGATGAATTTCGAAAAATCGCTTCTTATTGGATGTCCACGTCACTATAGTGATGCACTGTGAAAATTTCTCCCCTTTAGGTTTAGCGGTTTGGGCTGGGCGTTGTCATTTAGTCATAACGTTATATAAAGATTTCACCCCCCTAGCGGATGAATTTCGAAAAATCGCTTCTTAGTGGATGTCCACGTCACTATATGGATGCACTGTGAAAATTTCAGCCCTTTAGGTTCAGCGGTTTGGGCTGGGCGTTGTCATTTAGTCAGTAATTAGTCAGTAACGTTACTGTTATATATATAGAGATTTCACCGCCTTAGGGGATGAATTTCGAAAAATCGCTATATATAAACCACTGATGTCCACGTCACTATAGGGATGCACTGTGAAAATTTCAGCCCTTTAGGTTCAACGGTTTGGGCTGGGCGTTGTCATTTAGTCATAACGTTATATAAAGATTTCACCCCCCTAGCGGATGAATTTCGAAAAATCGCTTCTTAGTGGATGTCCACGTCACTATATGGATGCACTGTGAAAATTTCAGCCCTTTAGGTTTAGCGGTTTGGGCTGGGCGTTGTCATTTAGTCAGTAATTAGTCAGTAACGTTACTGTTATATATATATAGAGATTTCACCGCCTTAGGGGATGAATTTCGAAAAATCGCTTCTTAGTGTATGTCCACGTCACTATAGGGATGCACTGTGAAAATTTCAGCCCTTTAGGTTCAGCGGTTTGGGCTGGCGTTGTCATTTAGTCATAACGTTATATAGAGATTTCACCCCCTTACGGGATGAATTTCGAAAAATCGCTTCTTATTGGATGTCCACGTCACTATAGGGATGCACTGTGAAAATGTCTCCCCTTTAGGTTCAGCGGTTTGGGCAGGGCGTTGTCATTTAGTCATAACGTTATATAAATATTTCACCCCCTTAGCGGATGAATTTCGAAAAATCGCTTCTTAGTGGATGTCCACGTCACTATAGGGATGCACTGTGAAAATTTCAGCCCTTTAGGTTCAGTGGTTTGGGCTGGGCGTTGTCATTTAGTCAGTAACGTTACTGTTATATATATAGAGATTTCACCCCCTTAGGGGATGAATTTCGAAAAATCGCTTCTTAGTGGATGTCCACGTCACTATAGGGATGCACTGTGAAAATTCAGTCATTTAGTCATAACGTTATATAAAGATTTCACCCCCTTAGGGGATGAATTTCGAAAAATCGCTTCTTAGTGGATGTCCACGTCACTATAGGGATGCATTGCGAAAATTTCAGCCCTTTAGGTTCAGCGGTTTGGGCTGGGCGTTGTCATTTAGTCAGTAATTAGTCAGTAACGTTACTGTTTTATATATAGAGATTATCACAAGCAGGACACCCATTGCATTGCTGAAGAAAACAATCCACAGCTGGCGGATTCTTAATTATGTGTGAAAGCCTCCAGAAAATTACGTCAACCGTGAGAAAAATGTAATACATTGATAGACAGAGAATTTTTTAAATATGACCCCGCTGAGTTCCATTTTCAAATTTTCACTGTTTCTTTAGAATTGAAGTAGGAACACGTTGATATTTTTTCCAAAACTTTAAGTTGGTGAGTTGATGAAAAATGCTAATGAAATTTTATAGACAAATAATAACAATTTATTAATATCAAACGCAAATTTTAAATATACCACTACATAGAGTGACTCAAGGTCTTCAAAATCAACCTATATAATTTTTTTGCACGACTAATGGCTTCGAAGATGCAGTAATTTGAATGGTCAGCCGCTCGAAGTTTTTTGAAATTTCTTGCAATTTACAACCGTGCATATCTTCTGAAAAAAAAAATCGCAATTTTTTCCCGAAATATGGGTCCCATTATTTCATGTGTAGAATGCGTCTGCAAAATTTAAAAAAAATCGGTATCATTAATTTTAATTTTTACCGAAAAACGTCCGGTTTGGTATGGAATGGCCGATATGCATGCCTGTTTCACATATGGAGATCGACGAAAATCTTAATTAACTCCAAATTGCGACTGTTCCACTCCAATGTTAAGGCAGTTCTTTTGTACGGTTGCGAAACATGGAAAGTCGCCCAATTCTTCTATCCGCTGGCAAGATAGAATTACAAACGAGGAACTATGGCGCCGTGCCGGCCAAGAAGAGATAGACGACCAGACCAGACGAAGGAAATGGAATTGGGTTGGCCACATCTTGAGACCCGAAAACGACAATCTAGCCCAACAGGAGGCCCTTGATTGGAATCCGCAAGGATCCCGTAGAGTCGGAACGTGGAGGAGAACCCTATTAGCAGAGGCCGCAACAACTGTTTCCGCCCTATGTCTCATGAGGGATTAAAGGAGCAATTAGTTAGTTTCCGACGCTAAAATTACAACAGGAATGGCTAACTCATTGGAATTCATATAATAACATGTTGGAACGAATATGAAGTAAAATTAGAAGACGAAATAACGACTACATCAACAGGACCTGTTAACTTAGATATGGTTATAGAAGAAACAAAGAAAGCGTAAGGGATGATTTTGATAAAGAATGTCTTGTACTAAAAGGCCATATTGCTCCAGGGTTTAAAATATTTGATAAATACATGAACGAAGAATATATAAGAAGCCAGGAGAATCCTTTACATATTAAGCAAGCAGAAATCAATCCCGCACATTTACCAACATATGATATAACTTGTGTAATGTCTATCATAATTTCGTTAGTAATGACCAACTGAAAAGGAAAGAGTTCGATTTATTTTAAATGAAACAAGTAGATATACAAGGGGGGTTCTATGACCCCCCTCATATTTGCCTTTCCCGCTCCCCCCTCAGATACCCTCACTTTGAGGTTTGTATGTATGCGTGTACAACTCACACACACAAAACCATACCCACACACACAACCAAGGGGTCGCAGGGAAGTATATGCCATGCGTGTAATTTGCATACTTCGCTGCGACCCCTTGCCGAAAAAGTCGGTTTGTGTATGGGGGTAATTAACGAAGTGATGGATAGTGTAACTTGCATCTATGGGCGGGCATATTCAAACGTTGCCATAAGTGTGCTGAGTAAAACCGGTTTTATTCAACTCCTAGCAACTCACACGGGGCGTAAACTATGGATAGTAAATTTGAATGCTATACAGGAACATTTAAATGTATTGCAGACGAAATTTACTTGTTAGAGAAAAACAGAGCTAAAGAATGCAAGAGATAGAAGTAACTTTTTATATGTGTGTTATTTTTCACGCGTTTGGTTTTGCGTGAAAAATGTTTCGTTAAGTTCTTCCGCTCGCCTCCCACTCTCATCTATAAAACCGGTTTTAGGCGCAATGAATATGCACTGTGTGAATAGGCCCAATAAGTGTGTTCGCGTACCTCGCCCGCGGGATCCCTCGAGCGCCGGAAAGCCCCCGAAACCGCCAGATTTCTGTTCGTTTACTTTTTCGGGCTACAAAAAGCATGGAAATTTTTACTTCTACAGCCAGAAAATGCCAGAGGTTTTAGCCAGAAAAGTACGCGAACAGAATTAATGATGCAAGTTACACTATGGCCCATTTTACACGTAATATCCCATCAAAAGAATTTACATTTAAGGATTTAACGAACCTTCGTTAAGTTTGTTCGTCCACTGGGGTTCAAGCAATAAAAACGAATCCTAAATGAAGTCAATGATGCAAGTGTTTCATCGTGTAAAATGGGCATATCCATCATTTCGTTAATTACACCCATACACAAACCGATTTTTTTAGGCAAGGGGTGGCAGCGAAGTATATGTCATGGGTGCAAATTACACGCATGACTTCCTTGCCAAAAAATCGGTTTGTGTATGGGGGTAATAAACGAAATGATGGATAGTGTAACTTCCATCAATTGACGTTGTGGCGCGGAGCTACCATTTCGAGTTTCACAAATTATGAACGCCCATTTCACCCCCTTAGGGGTTGAATTTCTAAAAATTCTGAAAGACGTGTTTCATTATTTATGGTGTGGAGTATTTATACGAAGTTTGAAGAAAATCTGACTAAAGAAAAAAAATTCCCCATACAACTTATTCAACCCCATTTCACCCCCTTGGGGGATGAATTTCGAAAAATCCTGAAACATGTGTTTCAGTATTCATGGTGTGGAGTATTTATACTAAGTTTGAAGAAAATCTCACTAAAGAATAAAAATTCCCCATATAACCTATTCAACCCCATTTTACCGCCTTAGGGGATGAATTTCGAAAAATCGCTTCTTAGTGGATGTCCACGTCACTATAGGGATGCACTGTGAAAATTTCAGCCCTTTAGGTTCAACGGTTTGGGCTGGGCGTTGTCATTTAGTCAGTAACGTTATATAGAGATTTCACCCCCTTAGGGGATGAATTTCGAAAAATTGCTTCTTAGTGGATGTTCACGTCACTATAGGGATGCACTGTGAAAATTTCAGACCTTTAGTTTCAGCGGTTTGGGCTGGGCGTTGGCATTTAGTCATAACCTTAGAAAGAGATTTCACCCCCTTAGGGGATGAATTTCGAAAAATCGCTTCTTAGTGGATGTCCACGTCACTATAGGGATGCACTTTGAAAATTCAGCCCTTTAGGTTCAGCGGTTTGGGCTGGGCGTTGTCATTTAGTCATAACGTTATATAGAGATTTCACCCCCTTACGGGATGAATTTCGAAAAATCGCTTCTTATTGGATGTCCACGTCACTATAGGGATGCACTGTAAAAATTTCTCCCCTTTAGGTTTAGCGGCTTGGGCTGGGCGTTGTCATTTAGTCATAACGTTATATAAAGATTTCACCCCCCTAGCGGATGAATTTCGAAAAATCGCTTCTTAGTGGATGTCCACGTCACTATATGGATGCACTGTGAAAATTTCAGCCCTTTAGGTTCAGCGGTTTGGGCTGGGCGTTGTCATTTAGTCAGTAATTAGTCAGTAACGTTACTGTTATATATAGAGATTTCACCGCCTTAGGGGATGAATTTCGAAAAATCGCTTCTTAGTGGATGTCCACGTCACTATAGGGATGCACTGTGAAAATTTCTCCCCTTTAGGTTCAGCGGTTTGGGCTGGGCGTTGTCATTTAGTCATAACGTTATATAAATATTTCACCCCCTTAGCGGATGAATTTCGAAAAATCGCTTCTTAGTGGATGTCCACGTCACTATAGGGATGCACTGTGAAAATTTCAGCCCTTTAGGTTCAGCGGTTTGGGCTGGGCGTTGTCATTTAGTCAGTAACGTTACTGTTATATATATAGAGATTTCACCCCCTTAGGGGATGAATTTCGAAAAATCGCTTCTTAGTGGATGTCCACGTCACTATAGGGATGTGTTCAAGCAAATTGTATTTTACGTTGGAAAAACGGTTCAAAATTACTGGCCACGACAACCGTTCAATTACAAATCAGAAAACCCACGATTTCATCAAAACACTCAAGTCAATAAAATTTATGTTTATTACACTAGAATCTAACTTTCTTACAAAATCAAATTCAAATCTTAATTTAGCAAAGAACTCAAGCAAATCAAAAAACAAATCGTAAAAAATCAAAGAAAAATTCAAAAAATCACTTGTATCAAAAACTTCCAAAGTCAAAGTTCAAAGATCTTTTTTCCGATATATATATTAAAGGCCTACGTGAGCTCTGCAAGCTCGCCGTTACATCGGTAATATTCCCCTCATGTTATTTCTTATTTCCCCCATCCACATTCGCTCTTCTCTGGAGCTTTTAAGAGAATTTACGATCGTGAGCTTTATCGAACTGCTAAAGCTCACGATCGTCATCTGTCAAAATTAGCTTGTGTTGTTAAATTATTGTGATATATTGTGGATGGCGAAGTAAGTGTTTAACCAGGGTAAATAATACTAAATATTAAGAACATTAATTTAATATAATATAAAATACTGTGACTCTGTGTTGATTTAATTGTTATGTAAGTTTCTGTTTAATCTAATGTTTATGTTCAATGTTTGTTTATGTTAGCTTTGAGGTTATGTTTTTGTTTACAAATTTCTTAATGTTTATATTTATCAATCTTCATCTATCTAAGTTACTAATCATTCTTAACTAATTTTAGGTTGTGCATTGAAGTAGGAGGAACAATTCTTATGGTGCCTTGGATGACCAGGCCTGGATGACAACAGCGAAAAGATGAGTATTATTATTGTTGAAGGGTCCTGTCTAATGTCGTCTATTTTTTGCCTTTTAGGTGGATCCTAAACATACTGCCGGGCCTTGGATCCTCTGGATCCTAAATTAATCTGAAAGAGCAAGTGTGATTAGTTGTTCACTACTATGCTATCATGTGTTTGAGGAGGACGTATGAACAAGGAAATTTGGACAAAGAGAGGAAAATTTGATAGAAGGAAGGAAATTTTGATAGACGGAAGGAAATTAAGGTATGAGAACATGTGACGTATTAACCAGTCATCGATTTAGTGTTTGTGATTTCGTCTTCTAATGGCAACAAACACAGTTTTGCAATAGGGCGTTTGAAGATGCTGTCCTTTGTTTTTATTGTGACTACTCTCACTAGGTTGTCTGCACCAGGATGAGTTTCCACAATCCTTCCAACGAGCCATTTTGTTGGGGGCAATTTTTCGTCCTTGATGATCACCATTTGTCCCACTTCTAAGTTTTTGGATTTGCCTAACCACTTGGGCCGCTGCTGTAGCTGTGACAAGTATTCTCCTTGCCATCTCTTCCAAAACGACTGTGTTAAATGCGTTAGGTGTTGCCATCGTGTTAGTGAATTGAGTTTATAGTCTAAAATGGACGGTTCGGGTATCGCCAACGGAGCCTCTTGTATTAAAAAATGTCCTGGCGTCAACGTTGTTAGATCGGTTGGATCATCCGTTACCGGTGTAATTGGCCTGGAATTGAGACAAGCCTCAATTTGTGCTGCCACTGTTGTGAACTCTTCATACGTCAAGGCTGTGTTAGTTAGAACTCTCTTTAAGTGATGTTTTGTGGCCTTAACACCGGCTTCCCACAACCCTCCGAATGTGGTGCTGATGGAGGTATGAAATGCCAGTTTATTCGAAACGGAGTGCTTATTTGTGGAATTTCTACCCTTAATTGCCTTATGTGTTGGTTATAGTCTTTATCCAGTGTTCTATTTGTTCCGATGAAATTGGTACCGTTGTCCGAATAAATGTCAGAACACATTCCTCTTCGACTGACAAATCTCTTTAAAGCTGCATAAAATGCATCAGAGGTTAACTCGGAAACAACCTCAATGTGTATTGCTCTGACAGCCAAACATACAAATATCGCAAGATAGCCCTTGTACGTTTTTTGACCTCTACCCTTAGAAGCCTTAACATTGAACGGTCCGCAAAAATCTACACCAACATGGGTAAATGGACGAGACATTCTAGTTCTAGGAGCGGGTAAATTTCCCATTAATTGTGTTAGTGGTGTTGCCCGTTGTTTGACGCAAGTTATACATCGATGAATCTCTTGCTTAATTGCATTCCTGGCGTTTATAATCCAACAGCGTTTTCTAAGTAGGGCAATCATCAATTGTGTTCCACCATGTAATGTTCTAGCGTGCATGTCTCTGATTATAAGTGTAGTAAGTGGATGTTTTGGGCTTAAAATCACTGGATGTTTCTCGGACCAAGGCAGGTTAGACGTTTCTAGTCGTCCCCCGACTCTCAATATATCATCCTTATCGATAAACGGCATCAAATTTTTAATCTTTCCTCCCTTTATGCTTCTTCCCGATCTCAATAGCTTCAGCTCTTCTTCGAATTCTTCTGCTTGGGCGTCCTTCATCCAATGAGTCAAGGAATGGTTTAACTCTGCTGTGGTTAGCCAGGGTGATGAGCATCGGTGGATTCCCTTGCACTTGTCGATGAATCGAAAACAAAGGCTGGAAATTCTCAGGAGTGTGGTGAGGCTAGAATATTTGTTTACCAGTTTAATCGTTTCCTTCTTGCATGGTATGGATAAACACACGTTAACATTCTTCCTCTCCTCCAATTGCGTATTGTCAATCTCCCTTGGGGGTGGCCAATCTGCTTCTGATGTGCTGAGCCAGCTCGGCCCATTCCACCATAACGAGTGTTCTTCTAAGTCCTTTGGTGATATGCCACGAGAAGCGCAATCTGCTGGGTTATCTCCAGACGATATAAACCTCCAAGTTGTACAATCCACGGAGCCTTGGATTTCCGACACGCGGTTAGCTATAAACGTCTTCCATCTTGATGGATGCGCCTTTATCCATGATAACACAATTGTCGAGTCGCACCATAACGTAAGATTGATGCTGTCGAACTTCAAGGCCCTTTTAACAATGTTAAATAATCGAACCAACAAAACGGCTCCACATAATTCAAGGCGCGCTAGCGAAATCTGTTTTATAGGAGCCACCTTAGTTTTTGAAGTCAGCAGTCGTGTAGAAATGGTTCCTGACTCATCTATCGCCCTTGAATAGACAACAGCCGCATAAGCACGATTCGACGCATCACAAAATCCATGCAATTCTATCTTGGTCGTAGTCGTATGCAACCACCTGGGTATTTTTATCTTTTCTACACTTTTAAGTTCCTTTTGAAGATCAAACCACGCTTGAGCCATATCTTCAGGTACTTCGTCGTCCCACTCGATACCCGACAACCACACTGACTGCATCAAAATTTTCGAACGTATAACAATTGGTGCTAGTATTCCTAATGGGTCAAATAATTTCGATATTTGTGATAGTAATATCCTCTTGGTAAGTCGTTCAGCTGGTGTATCAACATTTATTTTGTACATAAAAGCGTCTGCATTAGGGCACCATAGGACACCTAGTGTCTTAATACCCTCATCAAACTCTATACTGTAAATTTTGCTAATTTCCTGATCCTCAATTGGTATGTTTTTCAATAGTGTTGTTTCGTTAGTCGTCCACTTCCGTAAATTAAAACCTCCAGACTTTAATAATTCCAATAATTCAGTTTGTAGGTTCATCGCTTCAGTAATAGTGTTGGCTCCCGTCAGCAAATCGTCCACATAAAAATCCGATTTCAGTGCTTGGGCTGCAGATGGAAAGTTTTCTTCCTCGTCGTCTGCGAGTTTATATAATGTTTTGATCGCCAAATAGGGAGCGCATGCTGTGCCAAATGTGACGGTGTGTAGACAGAAATCTTGGATAGCAGTTGATTTGGAAGGCCTCCACAGGATACGTTGATAATTTGCATCGTCATCATCCACAAGAATTTGCCGATACATTTTTTCTATATCAGCGGTGAATACGAACTTCTGCTTGCGCCATCTAAGGAGAATGCTGATCAAATCGTCTTGTAGTTTGGGTCCAACCATTAGAGTTTGATTTAGCGATGGTCCATGTGATGAATTTTGGGAGGCGTCAAACACAACTCTTAATTTGGTCGTCGTGCTCTCCTTAAATACCGCATGATGCGGAAGGTAGTATGATTCGAAATATGTCTCGTTTTTTTCATTTGTTTTCACTTTTTCCGTAGGTGTCAGGAGTGGACGCATATGGTTGAGTTCTTGATACTCTGCTAAGCATTTCGAATACTCCTCATACATTTGGGGGTCCTTGGCGAATCTAAACTCAAGATGATTGAATCGTCGTAAGGCAACTGGGCGTGATGAACCAAGCAGTGGACGTTGTTCATTAATGAAAGGTAATTTGACGACGTAACGTCCGTCTCGTGCTCTTCTTACTGTTTTTTCGTAAAATGTCTCACAGGCCTTTTCCTCTAGTGTCATGCATCTTTCACCTTGAACCTCCTCGATTTCCCAAAACTGTCGGAGATCCTGTTCCCATTGCATGTGACAATGACAGCTAACAACTCGGTTTGTGGTTGAAGGTGATGTTGTTTCGCCGGACAATATCCATCCCAACGACGTCCGTTGTGCTAGGAGACCATTCTGAATTCTTTTAAGTCCGTCCAACAGTATTTTACCATGTATACCCACTCCAAGGAGAACGTCGATCCTGTTCGGAGTGTAAAATTGAGGATCTGCCCAACATAAATGTTTCAATTCTTGCAAGTGTTTGTCAAGCTTTAATCTTCGAGGTGGCAGGATGCTCGTTATGGAATTAATTACTAATGCTGTTGCTTCTAATTGAGTGTCGTCGTGTATTGATTTAATAGTGAAGTTTACCGATCCTTTTGCTAAATCTGCTTTCAAATTTCCAACCATATTAACATCGACATTTGTACGCGATCTTTTCATTCTCAATAATTGTGCTATACGCTCTGTTACAAATGACACCTGAGATCCAGGGTCTACCAAGGCACGCACCACAACTTCTTGTCCACCTGAGACACTAATGCGTATAAGTGCTGTGGCTAAAAGAGCTTCTTGTGGTGAGCTCGAACTTTCGACGTGTAGCGAGTTCACTTCGCCGCTGATGGCTGTTGGTAGATTGTTAGATACACAGTCTAAGGTTGCTGATGTTGACGGATGAATTGTGGTTGACGTGAAATTGGCGATGACGGTTTCACTATGTAGGAGTGTGTGGTGACGATGTTTGCAGTGACGGCAAGAATGTATGCTAGGACAAGAAGACGCCTTGTGCCCTTGGCCTAAGCAATTTGAACATAGTCCTTTTTTTGCGACGATATTTCTTTTTTCTTCAAAATTCATTTTTAAAAATTGCTCGCACACTCTTATGTTGTGGTTCCCTGCACACAGCGCGCACTTGATGCCTTGAGCTACATGGAATACTTGCCTTGCTGCACTCGATTGCCGTGTGATGACAGTGGCTTTCTTGGAATTAGTCCCTAGGGCTTCAAGAGTCCTAAATTGGCTTTCTAAAAATATTCGCAGATCCTGATATTTAGGGAATTCAGTGGACGCTCCAATGTTTTGTTCCCACAGTCGTTTGGTTTCAGAGGGCAATTTTTCCCTGATGATGTACGTTATTATGGTATCCCACGAATCGACGTCGATATTTAGATTTCTCAACGCTTGCAATGATTCATTTGTTGTGTCCAGCAAATTACGGATGTTTATCGCAGAGTCATAAGTATGTGTGGGTTGTGTAATTAATGTTTTTAGCTGTGCCTTTATTAAAAGTCTTTTATTGTTATAGCGCTCATTCAGAGCCTTCCAAGCTGGCATGTAGTTTACTTCGATTATATTGAAATGTTTCAAGAATTGCTCTGCTTCTCCCTTAAGTGTAGACCTCAGATAATGCAACTTCTGTACGTTAGAGATCCTAAGGTTGTCGTGAATTAATGTCACGAATAAATCACGATAAGACGTCCACTCATTGTAATTTCCACTAAAATTGGGAAGGTTGATGCGGGGCAATTTAACGACTTCACGTTCCTCTTCTCCTCGTACTGTGGAGTTCAAATTAGGTCCCGGATGCATTGTTTCTGGATACATTGTGTTTATGTCGTCTTGTATATCGGATTTTCCTATTAAATAGCAATCCTGCGTTTCCATAAATATGTCGTCGTCAAAGTACTGCTTTGCTTGTTTCGGCAATTCTGCAATTGTTCTTTTAGCGGAAACAATTTCGCGATGCCGCGTTTTAAATTCAAGCCAAGAATCGGTAAGGGATTCTAAACGATTATTTAAGTATGATTTTGTTTTTCGCGATTTTGAGTCTTTTTTAGAGTTACGATTGAATTTTAGCATGTCCTCATGTGCAGTGTATTATTCTGCGATCAAAGTTTCAAACTCGTCTAAATCCATTTTAATTCACCTTATGTGCTTACAATTACTAATAAGGATAAATTGGAATTGACTCACCAAATTAAATCCGTGCTGATGAATGCTGGGTGGGTTGATGCGCTTGGGTTGAGTTCCAGTTTGTCCCTTCTGCTTGTGTGTTACAAGGTCAATACGTCTTAAGACCTTTCTAACATTCAATAAAATGTAAAACCTTAGAATCGACACTTTGTTTTAAAACTACACTGGTCTGCACTGATCAAAGGTCACTATGATAGCTCAAATTTCACTAGTTTTTATTTAACAAAACACAATCGCTTTAGTCAAATTTTCAGTTATACCGTGTTTAACACGATCCGGCTCGAAGGACCATTTTTTATGTTCAAGCAAATTGTATTTTACGTTGGAAAAACGGTTCAAAATTACTGGCCACGACAACCGTTCAATTACAAATCAGAAAACCCACGATTTCATCAAAACACTCAAGTCAATAAAATTTATGTTTATTACACTAGAATCTAACTTTCTTACAAAATCAAATTCAAATCTTAATTTAGCAAAGAACTCAAGCAAATCAAAAAACAAATCGTAAAAAATCAAAGAAAAATTCAAAAAATCACTTGTATCAAAAACTGCCAAAGTCAAAGTTCAAAGATCTTTTTTCCGATATATATATTAAAGGCCTACGTGAGCTCTGCAAGCTCGCCGTTACATCGGTAATATTCCCCTCATGTTATTTCTTATTTCCCCCATCCACATTCGCTCTTCTCTGGAGCTTTTAAGAGAATTTACGATCGTGAGCTTTATCGAACTGCTAAAGCTCACGATCGTCATCTGTCAAAATTAGCTTGTGTTGTTAAATTATTGTGATATATTGTGGATGGCGAAGTAAGTGTTTAACCAGGGTAAGTAATACTAAATATTAAGAACATTAATTTAATATAATATAAAATACTGTGACTCTGTGTTGATTTAATTGTTATGTAAGTTTCTGTTTAATCTAATGTTTATGTTCAATGTTTGTTTATGTTAGCTTTGAGGTTATGTTTTTGTTTACAAATTTCTTAATGTTTATATTTATCAATCTTCATCTATCTAAGTTACTAATCATTCTTAACTAATTTTAGGTTGTGCATTGAAGTAGGAGGAACAATTCTTATGGTGCCTTGGATGACCAGGCCTGGATGACAACAGCGAAAAGATGAGTATTATTATTGTTGAAGGGTCCTGTCTAATGTCGTCTATTTTTTGCCTTTTAGGTGGATCCTAAACAGGATGCACTGTGAAAATTTCAGCCCTTTAGGTTCAACGGTTTGGGCTGGGCGTTGTCATTTAGTCAGTAACGTTATATAGAGATTTCACCCCCTTAGGGGATGAATTTCGAAAAATTGCTTCTTAGTGGATGTTCACGTCACTATAGGGATGCACTGTGAAAATTTCAGACCTTTAGTTTCAGCGGTTTGGGCTGGGCGTTGGCATTTAGTCATAACGTTATAAAGATGTTTCACCCCCTTAGGGGATGAATTTCGAAATATCGCTTCTTAGTGGATGTCCACGTCACTATAGGGATGCACTTTGAAAATTCAGCCCTTTAGGTTCAGCGGTTTGGGCTGGGCGTTGTCATTTAGTCATAACGTTATATAGAGATTTCACCCCCTTACGGGATGAATTTCGAAAAATCGCTTCTTATTGGATGTCCACGTCACTATAGGGATGCACTGTGAAAATTTCTCCCCTTTAGGTTTAGCGGTTTGGGCTGGGCGTTGTCATTTAGTCATAACGTTATATAAAGATTTCACCCCCCTAGCGGATGAATTTCGAAAAATCGCTTCTTAGTGGATGTCCACGTCACTATATGGATGCACTGTGAAAATTTCAGCCCTTTAGGTTCAGCGGTTTGGGCTGGGCGTTGTCATTTAGTCAGTAATTAGTCAGTAACGTTACTGTTATATATATAGAGATTTCACCGCCTTAGGGGATGAATTTCGAAAAATCGCTATATATAAACCACTGATGTCCACGTCACTATAGGGATGCACTGTGAAAATTTCAGCCCTTTAGGTTCAACGGTTTGGGCTGGGCGTTGCCATTTAGTCATAACGTTATATAAAGATTTCACCCCCCTAGCGGATGAATTTCGAAAAATCGCTTCTTAGTGGATGTCCACGTCACTATATGGATGCACTGTGAAAATTTCAGCCCTTTAGGTTTAGCGGTTTGGGCTGGGCGTTGTCATTTAGTCAGTAATTAGTCAGTAACGTTACTGTTATATATATATAGAGATTTCACCGCCTTAGGGGATGAATTTCGAAAAATCGCTTCTTAGTGTATGTCCACGTCACTATAGGGATGCACTGTGAAAATTTCAGCCCTTTAGGTTCAGCGGTTTGGGCTGGCGTTGTCATTTAGTCATAACGTTATATAGAGATTTCACCCCCTTACGGGATGAATTTCGAAAAATCGCTTCTTATTGGATGTCCACGTCACTATAGGGATGCACTGTGAAAATGTCTCCCCTTTAGGTTCAGCGGTTTGGGCAGGGCGTTGTCATTTAGTCATAACGTTATATAAATATTTCACCCCCTTAGCGGATGAATTTCGAAAAATCGCTTCTTAGTGGATGTCCACGTCACTATAGGGATGCACTGTGAAAATTTCAGCCCTTTAGGTTCAGTGGTTTGGGCTGGGCGTTGTCATTTAGTCAGTAACGTTACTGTTATATATATAGAGATTTCACCCCCTTAGGGGATGAATTTCGAAAAATCGCTTCTTAGTGGATGTCCACGTCACTATAGGGATGCACTGTGAAAATTCAGTCATTTAGTCATAACGTTATATAAAGATTTCACCCCCTTAGGGGATGAATTTCGAAAAATCGCTTCTTAGTGGATGTCCACGTCACTATAGGGATGCATTGCGAAAATTTCAGCCCTTTAGGTTCAGCGGTTTGGGCTGGGCGTTGTCATTTAGTCAGTAATTAGTCAGTAACGTTACTGTTTTATATATAGAGATTATCACAAGCAGGACACCCATTGCATTGCTGAAGAAAACAATCCACAGCTGGCGGATTCTTAATTATGTGTGAAAGCCTCCAGAAAATTACGTCAACCGTGAGAAAAATGTAATACATTGATAGACAGATAATTTTTTAAATATGACCCCGCTGAGTTCCATTTTCAAATTTTCACTGTTTCTTTAGAATTGAAGTAGGAACACGTTGATATTTTTTCCAAAACTTTAAGTTGGTGAGTTGATGAAAAATGCTAATGAAATTTTATAGACAAATAATAACAATTTATTAATATCAAACGCAAATTTTAAATATACCACTACATAGAGTGACTCAAGGTCTTCAAAATCAACCTATATAATTTTTTTGCACGACTAATGGCTTCGAAGATGCAGTAATTTGAATGGTCAGCCGCTCGAAGTTTTTTGAAATTTCTTGCAATTTACAACCGTGCATATCTTCTGAAAAAAAAATCGCAATTTTTTCCCGAAATATGGGTCCCATTATTTCATGTGTAGAATGCGTCTGCAAAATTTAAAAAAAATCGGTATCATTAATTTTAATTTTTACCGAAAAACGTCCGGTTTGGTATGGAATGGCCGATATGCATGCCTGTTTCACATATGGAGATCGACGAAAATCTTAATTAACTCCAAATTGCGACTGTTCCACTCCAATGTTAAGGCAGTTCTTTTGTACGGTTGCGAAACATGGAAAGTCGCCCAATTCTTCTATCCGCTGGCAAGATAGAATTACAAACGAGGAACTATGGCGCCGTGCCGGCCAAGAAGAGATAGACGACCAGACCAGACGAAGGAAATGGAATTGGGTTGGCCACATCTTGAGACCCGAAAACGACAATCTAGCCCAACAGGCCCTTGATTGGAATCCGCAAGGATCCCGTAGAGTCGGAACGTGGAGGAGAACCCTATTAGCAGAGGCCGCAACAACTGTTTCCGCCCTATGTCTCATGAGGGATTAAAGGAGCAATTAGTTAGTTTCCGACGCTAAAATTACAACAGGAATGGCTAACTCATTGGAATTCATATAATAACATGTTGGAACGAATATGAGGTAAAATTAGAAGACGAAATAACGACTACATCAACAGGACCTGTTAACTTAGATATGGTTATAGAAGAAACAAAGAAAGCGTAAGGGATGATTTTGATAAAGAATGTCTTGTACTAAAAGGCCATATTGCTCCAGGGTTTAAAATATTTGATAAATACATGAACGAAGAATATATAAGAAGCCAGGAGAATCCTTTACATATTAAGCAAGCAGAAATCAATCCCGCACATTTACCAACATATGATATAACTTGTGTAATGTCTATCATAATTTCGTTAGTAATGACCAACTGAAAAGGAAAGAGTTCGATTTATTTTAAATGAAACAAGTAGATATACAAGGGGGGTTCTATGACCCCCCTCATATTTGCCTTTCCCGCTCCCCCCTCAGATACCCTCACTTTGAGGTTTGTATGTATGCGTGTACAACTCACACACACAAAACCATACCCACACACACAACCAAGGGGTCGCAGGGAAGTATATGCCATGCGTGTAATTTGCATACTTCGCTGCGACCCCTTGCCGAAAAAGTCGGTTTGTGTATGGGGGTAATTAACGAAGTGATGGATAGTGTAACTTGCATCTATGGGCGGGCATATTCAAACGTTGCCATAAGTGTGCTGAGTAAAACCGGTTTTATTCAACTCCTAGCAACTCACACGGGGCGTAAACTATGGATAGTAAATTTGAATGCTATACAGGAACATTTAAATGTATTGCAGACGAAATTTACTTGTTAGAGAAAAACAGAGCTAAAGAATGCAAGAGATAGAAGTAACTTTTTATATGTGTGTTATTTTTCACGCGTTTGGTTTTGCGTGAAAAATGTTTCGTTAAGTTCTTCCGCTCGCCTCCCACTCTCATCTATAAAACCGATTTTAGGCGCAATGAATATGCACTGTGTGAATAGGCCCAATAAGTGTGTTCGCGTACCTCGCCCGCGGGATCCCTCGAGCGCCGGAAAGCCCCCGAAACCGCCAGATTTCTGTTCGTTTACTTTTTCGGGCTACAAAAAGCATGGAAATTTTTACTTCTACAGCCAGAAAATGCCAGAGGTTTTAGCCAGAAAAATACGCGAACAGAATTAATGATGCAAGTTACACTATGGCCCATTTTACACGTAATATCCCATCAAAAGAATTTACATTTAAGGATTTAACGAACCTTCGTTAAGTTTGTTCGTCCACTGGGGTTCAAGCAATAAAAACGAATCCTAAATGAAGTCAATGATGCAAGTGTTTCATCGTGTAAAATGGGCATATCCATCATTTCGTTAATTACACCCATACACAAACCGATTTTTTAGGCAAGGGGTGGCAGCGAAGTTATGTCATGGGTGCAAATTACACGCATGACTTCCTTGCCAAAAAATCGGTTTGTGTATGGGGGTAATAAACGAAATGATGGATAGTGTAACTTCCATCAATTGACGTTGTGGCGCGGAGCTACCATTTCGAGTTTCACAAATTATGAACGCCCATTTCACCCCCTTAGGGGTTGAATTTCTAAAAATTCTGAAAGACGTGTTTCATTATTTATGGTGTGGAGTATTTATACGAAGTTTGAAGAAAATCTGACTAAAAAAAAAAAATTCCCCATACAACTTATTCAACCCCTTTTCACCCCCTTGGGGGATGAATTTCGAAAAATCCTGAAACATGTGTTTCATTATTCATGGTGTGGAGTATTTATACTAAGTTTGAAGAAAATCTCACTAAAGAATAAAAATTCCCCATATAACCTATTCAACCCCATTTTACCGCCTTAGGGGATGAATTTCGAAAAATCGCTTCTTAGTGGATGTCCACGTCACTATAGGGATGCACTGTGAAAATTTCAGCCCTTTAGGTTCAACGGTTTGGGCTGGGCGTTGTCATTTAGTCAGTAACGTTATATAGAGATTTCACCCCCTTAGGGGATGAATTTCGAAAAATTGCTTCTTAGTGGATGTTCACGTCACTATAGGGATGCACTGTGAAAATTTCAGACCTTTAGTTTCAGCGGTTTGGGCTGGGCGTTGGCATTTAGTCATAACGTTATAAAGAGATTTCACCCCCTTAGGGGATGAATTTCGAAATATCGCTTCTTAGTGGATGTCCACGTCACTATAGGGATGGACTTTGAAAATTCAGCCCTTTAGGTTCAGCGGTTTGGGCTGGGCGTTGTCATTTAGTCATAACGTTATATAGAGATTTCACCCCCTTACGGGATGAATTTCGAAAAATCGCTTCTTATTGGATGTCCACGTCACTATAGGGATGCACTGTGAAAATTTCTCCCCTTTAGGTTTAGCGGTTTGGGCTGGGCGTTGTCATTTAGTCATAACGTTATATAAAGATTTCACCCCCCTAGCGGATGAATTTCGAAAAATCGCTTCTTAGTGGATGTCCACGTCACTATATGGATGCACTGTGAAAATTTCAGCCCTTTAGGTTCAGCGGTTTGGGCTGGGCGTTGTCATTTAGTCAGTAATTAGTCAGTAACGTTACTGTTATATATATAGAGATTTCACCGCCTTAGGGGATGAATTTCGAAAAATCGCTATATATAAACCACTGATGTCCACGTCACTATAGGGATGCACTGTGAAAATTTCAGCCCTTTAGGTTCAACGGTTTGGGCTGGGCGTTGCCATTTAGTCATAACGTTATATAAAGATTTCACCCCCCTAGCGGATGAATTTCGAAAAATCGCTTCTTAGTGGATGTCCACGTCACTATATGGATGCACTGTGAAAATTTCAGCCCTTTAGGTTTAGCGGTTTGGGCTGGGCGTTGTCATTTAGTCAGTAATTAGTCAGTAACGTTACTGTTATATATATATAGAGATTTCACCGCCTTAGGGGATGAATTTCGAAAAATCGCTTCTTAGTGTATGTCCACGTCACTATAGGGATGCACTGTGAAAATTTCAGCCCTTTAGGTTCAGCGGTTTGGGCTGGCGTTGTCATTTAGTCATAACGTTATATAGAGATTTCACCCCCTTACGGGATGAATTTCGAAAAATCGCTTCTTATTGGATGTCCACGTCACTATAGGGATGCACTGTGAAAATGTCTCCCCTTTAGGTTCAGCGGTTTGGGCAGGGCGTTGTCATTTAGTCATAACGTTATATAAATATTTCACCCCCTTAGCGGATGAATTTCGAAAAATCGCTTCTTAGTGGATGTCCACGTCACTATAGGGATGCACTGTGAAAATTTCAGCCCTTTAGGTTCAGTGGTTTGGGCTGGGCGTTGTCATTTAGTCAGTAACGTTACTGTTATATATATAGAGATTTCACCCCCTTAGGGGATGAATTTCGAAAAATCGCTTCTTAGTGGATGTCCACGTCACTATAGGGATGCACTGTGAAAATTCAGTCATTTAGTCATAACGTTATATAAAGATTTCACCCCCTTAGGGGATGAATTTCGAAAAATCGCTTCTTAGTGGATGTCCACGTCACTATAGGGATGCATTGCGAAAATTTCAGCCCTTTAGGTTCAGCGGTTTGGGCTGGGCGTTGTCATTTAGTCAGTAATTAGTCAGTAACGTTACTGTTTTATATATAGAGATTATCACAAGCAGGACACCCATTGCATTGCTGAAGAAAACAATCCACAGCTGGCGGATTCTTAATTATGTGTGAAAGCCTCCAGAAAATTACGTCAACCGTGAGAAAAATGTAATACATTGATAGACAGATAATTTTTTAAATATGACCCCGCTGAGTTCCATTTTCAAATTTTCACTGTTTCTTTAGAATTGAAGTAGGAACACGTTGATATTTTTTCCAAAACTTTAAGTTGGTGAGTTGATGAAAAATGCTAATGAAATTTTATAGACAAATAATAACAATTTATTAATATCAAACGCAAATTTTAAATATACCACTACATAGAGTGACTCAAGGTCTTCAAAATCAACCTATATAATTTTTTTGCACGACTAATGGCTTCGAAGATGCAGTAATTTGAATGGTCAGCCGCTCGAAGTTTTTTGAAATTTCTTGCAATTTACAACCGTGCATATCTTCTGAAAAAAAAATCGCAATTTTTTCCCGAAATATGGGTCCCATTATTTCATGTGTAGAATGCGTCTGCAAAATTTAAAAAAAATCGGTATCATTAATTTTAATTTTTACCGAAAAACGTCCGGTTTGGTATGGAATGGCCGATATGCATGCCTGTTTCACATATGGAGATCGACGAAAATCTTAATTAACTCCAAATTGCGACTGTTCCACTCCAATGTTAAGGCAGTTCTTTTGTACGGTTGCGAAACATGGAAAGTCGCCCAATTCTTCTATCCGCTGGCAAGATAGAATTACAAACGAGGAACTATGGCGCCGTGCCGGCCAAGAAGAGATAGACGACCAGACCAGACGAAGGAAATGGAATTGGGTTGGCCACATCTTGAGACCCGAAAACGACAATCTAGCCCAACAGGCCCTTGATTGGAATCCGCAAGGATCCCGTAGAGTCGGAACGTGGAGGAGAACCCTATTAGCAGAGGCCGCAACAACTGTTTCCGCCCTATGTCTCATGAGGGATTAAAGGAGCAATTAGTTAGTTTCCGACGCTAAAATTACAACAGGAATGGCTAACTCATTGGAATTCATATAATAACATGTTGGAACGAATATGAGGTAAAATTAGAAGACGAAATAACGACTACATCAACAGGACCTGTTAACTTAGATATGGTTATAGAAGAAACAAAGAAAGCGTAAGGGATGATTTTGATAAAGAATGTCTTGTACTAAAAGGCCATATTGCTCCAGGGTTTAAAATATTTGATAAATACATGAACGAAGAATATATAAGAAGCCAGGAGAATCCTTTACATATTAAGCAAGCAGAAATCAATCCCGCACATTTACCAACATATGATATAACTTGTGTAATGTCTATCATAATTTCGTTAGTAATGACCAACTGAAAAGGAAAGAGTTCGATTTATTTTAAATGAAACAAGTAGATATACAAGGGGGGTTCTATGACCCCCCTCATATTTGCCTTTCCCGCTCCCCCCTCAGATACCCTCACTTTGAGGTTTGTATGTATGCGTGTACAACTCACACACACAAAACCATACCCACACACACAACCAAGGGGTCGCAGGGAAGTATATGCCATGCGTGTAATTTGCATACTTCGCTGCGACCCCTTGCCGAAAAAGTCGGTTTGTGTATGGGGGTAATTAACGAAGTGATGGATAGTGTAACTTGCATCTATGGGCGGGCATATTCAAACGTTGCCATAAGTGTGCTGAGTAAAACCGGTTTTATTCAACTCCTAGCAACTCACACGGGGCGTAAACTATGGATAGTAAATTTGAATGCTATACAGGAACATTTAAATGTATTGCAGACGAAATTTACTTGTTAGAGAAAAACAGAGCTAAAGAATGCAAGAGATAGAAGTAACTTTTTATATGTGTGTTATTTTTCACGCGTTTGGTTTTGCGTGAAAAATGTTTCGTTAAGTTCTTCCGCTCGCCTCCCACTCTCATCTATAAAACCGATTTTAGGCGCAATGAATATGCACTGTGTGAATAGGCCCAATAAGTGTGTTCGCGTACCTCGCCCGCGGGATCCCTCGAGCGCCGGAAAGCCCCCGAAACCGCCAGATTTCTGTTCGTTTACTTTTTCGGGCTACAAAAAGCATGGAAATTTTTACTTCTACAGCCAGAAAATGCCAGAGGTTTTAGCCAGAAAAGTACGCGAACAGAATTAATGATGCAAGTTACACTATGGCCCATTTTACACGTAATATCCCATCAAAAGAATTTACATTTAAGGATTTAACGAACCTTCGTTAAGTTTGTTCGTCCACTGGGGTTCAAGCAATAAAAACGAATCCTAAATGAAGTCAATGATGCAAGTGTTTCATCGTGTAAAATGGGCATATCCATCATTTCGTTAATTACACCCATACACAAACCGATTTTTTAGGCAAGGGGTGGCAGCGAAGTTATGTCATGGGTGCAAATTACACGCATGACTTCCTTGCCAAAAAATCGGTTTGTGTATGGGGGTAATAAACGAAATGATGGATAGTGTAACTTCCATCAATTGACGTTGTGGCGCGGAGCTACCATTTCGAGTTTCACAAATTATGAACGCCCATTTCACCCCCTTAGGGGTTGAATTTCTAAAAATTCTGAAAGACGTGTTTCATTATTTATGGTGTGGAGTATTTATACGAAGTTTGAAGAAAATCTGACTAAAAAAAAAAAATTCCCCATACAACTTATTCAACCCCTTTTCACCCCCTTGGGGGATGAATTTCGAAAAATCCTGAAACATGTGTTTCATTATTCATGGTGTGGAGTATTTATACTAAGTTTGAAGAAAATCTCACTAAAGAATAAAAATTCCCCATATAACCTATTCAACCCCATTTTACCGCCTTAGGGGATGAATTTCGAAAAATCGCTTCTTAGTGGATGTCCACGTCACTATAGGGATGCACTGTGAAAATTTCAGCCCTTTAGGTTCAACGGTTTGGGCTGGGCGTTGTCATTTAGTCAGTAACGTTATATAGAGATTTCACCCCCTTAGGGGATGAATTTCGAAAAATTGCTTCTTAGTGGATGTTCACGTCACTATAGGGATGCACTGTGAAAATTTCAGACCTTTAGTTTCAGCGGTTTGGGCTGGGCGTTGGCATTTAGTCATAACGTTATAAAGAGATTTCACCCCCTTAGGGGATGAATTTCGAAATATCGCTTCTTAGTGGATGTCCACGTCACTATAGGGATGGACTTTGAAAATTCAGCCCTTTAGGTTCAGCGGTTTGGGCTGGGCGTTGTCATTTAGTCATAACGTTATATAGAGATTTCACCCCCTTACGGGATGAATTTCGAAAAATCGCTTCTTATTGGATGTCCACGTCACTATAGGGATGCACTGTGAAAATTTCTCCCCTTTAGGTTTAGCGGTTTGGGCTGGGCGTTGTCATTTAGTCATAACGTTATATAAAGATTTCACCCCCCTAGCGGATGAATTTCGAAAAATCGCTTCTTAGTGGATGCCCACGTCACTATATGGATGCACTGTGAAAATTTCAGCCCTTTAGGTTCAGCGGTTTGGGCTGGGCGTTGTCATTTAGTCAGTAATTAGTCAGTAACGTTACTGTTATATATATAGAGATTTCACCGCCTTAGGGGATGAATTTCGAAAAATCGCTATATATAAACCACTGATGTCCACGTCACTATAGGGATGCACTGTGAAAATTTCAGCCCTTTAGGTTCAACGGTTTGGGCTGGGCGTTGTCATTTAGTCATAACGTTATATAAAGATTTCACCCCCCTAGCGGATGAATTTCGAAAAATCGCTTCTTAGTGGATGTCCACGTCACTATATGGATGCACTGTGAAAATTTCAGCCCTTTAGGTTTAGCGGTTTGGGCTGGGCGTTGTCATTTAGTCAGTAATTAGTCAGTAACGTTACTGTTATATATATATAGAGATTTCACCGCCTTAGGGGATGAATTTCGAAAAATCGCTTCTTAGTGTATGTCCACGTCACTATAGGGATGCACTGTGAAAATTTCAGCCCTTTAGGTTCAGCGGTTTGGGCTGGCGTTGGCATTTAGTCATAACCTTAGAAAGAGATTTCACCCCCTTAGGGGATGAATTTCGAAAAATCGCTTCTTAGTGGATGTCCACGTCACTATAGGGATGCACTTTGAAAATTCAGCCCTTTAGGTTCAGCGGTTTGGGCTGGGCGTTGTCATTTAGTCATAACGTTATATAGAGATTTCACCCCCTTACGGGATGAATTTCGAAAAATCGCTTCTTATTGGATGTCCACGTCACTATAGCGATGCACTGTAAAAATTTCTCCCCTTTAGGTTTAGCGGCTTGGGCTGGGCGTTGTCATTTAGTCATAACTTTATATAAAGATTTCACCCCCCTAGCGGATGAATTTCGAAAAATCGCTTCTTAGTGGATGTCCACGTCACTATATGGATGCACTGTGAAAATTTCAGCCCTTTAGGTTCAGCGGTTTGGGCTGGGCGTTGTCATTTAGTCAGTAATTAGTCAGTAACGTTACTGTTATATATAGAGATTTCACCGCCTTAGGGGATGAATTTCGAAAAATCGCTTCTTAGTGGATGTCCACGTCACTATAGGGATGCACTGTGAAAATTTCTCCCCTTTAGGTTCAGCGGTTTGGGCTGGGCGTTGTCATTTAGTCATAACGTTATATAAATATTTCACCCCCTTAGCGGATGAATTTCGAAAAATCGCTTCTTAGTGGATGTCCACGTCACTATAGGGATGCACTGTGAAAATTTCAGCCCTTTAGGTTCAGCGGTTTGGGCTGGGCGTTGTCATTTAGTCAGTAACGTTACTGTTATATATATAGAGATTTCACCCCCTTAGGGGATGAATTTCGAAAAATCGCTTCTTAGTGGATGTCCACGTCACTATAGGGATGCACTGTGAAAATTTCAGCCCTTTAGGTTCAACGGTTTGGGCTGGGCGTTGTCATTTAGTCAGTAACGTTATATAGAGATTTCACCCCCTTAGGGGATGAATTTCGAAAAATTGCTTCTTAGTGGATGTTCACGTCACTATAGGGATGCACTGTGAAAATTTCAGACCTTTAGTTTCAGCGGTTTGGGCTGGGCGTTGGCATTTAGTCATAACGTTATAAAGAGATTTCACCCCCTTAGGGGATGAATTTCGAAATATCGCTTCTTAGTGGATGTCCACGTCACTATAGGGATGGACTTTGAAAATTCAGCCCTTTAGGTTCAGCGGCTTGGGCTGGGCGTTGTCATTTAGTCATAACGTTATATAGAGATTTCACCCCCTTACGGGATGAATTTCGAAAAATCGCTTCTTATTGGATGTCCACGTCACTATAGGGATGCACTGTGAAAATTTCTCCCCTTTAGGTTTAGCGGTTTGGGCTGGGCGTTGTCATTTAGTCATAACGTTATATAAAGATTTCACCCCCCTAGCGGATGAATTTCGAAAAATCGCTTCTTAGTGGATGCCCACGTCACTATATGGATGCACTGTGAAAATTTCAGCCCTTTAGGTTCAGCGGTTTGGGCTGGGCGTTGTCATTTAGTCAGTAATTAGTCAGTAACGTTACTGTTATATATATAGAGATTTCACCGCCTTAGGGGATGAATTTCGAAAAATCGCTATATATAAACCACTGATGTCCACGTCACTATAGGGATGCACTGTGAAAATTTCAGCCCTTTAGGTTCAACGGTTTGGGCTGGGCGTTGTCATTTAGTCATAACGTTATATAAAGATTTCACCCCCCTAGCGGATGAATTTCGAAAAATCGCTTCTTAGTGGATGTCCACGTCACTATATGGATGCACTGTGAAAATTTCAGCCCTTTAGGTTTAGCGGTTTGGGCTGGGCGTTGTCATTTAGTCAGTAATTAGTCAGTAACGTTACTGTTATATATATATAGAGATTTCACCGCCTTAGGGGATGAATTTCGAAAAATCGCTTCTTAGTGTATGTCCACGTCACTATAGGGATGCACTGTGAAAATTTCAGCCCTTTAGGTTCAGCGGTTTGGGCTGGCGTTGTCATTTAGTCATAACGTTATATAGAGATTTCACCCCCTTACGGGATGAATTTCGAAAAATCGCTTCTTATTGGATGTCCACGTCACTATAGGGATGCACTGTGAAAATGTCTCCCCTTTAGGTTCAGCGGTTTGGGCAGGGCGTTGTCATTTAGTCATAACGTTATATAAATATTTCACCCCCTTAGCGGATGAATTTCGAAAAATCGCTTCTTAGTGGATGTCCACGTCACTATAGGGATGCACTGTGAAAATTTCAGCCCTTTAGGTTCAGTGGTTTGGGCTGGGCGTTGTCATTTAGTCAGTAACGTTACTGTTATATATATAGAGATTTCACCCCCTTAGGGGATGAATTTCGAAAAATCGCTTCTTAGTGGATGTCCACGTCACTATAGGGATGCACTGTGAAAATTCAGTCATTTAGTCATAACGTTATATAAAGATTTCACCCCCTTAGGGGATGAATTTCGAAAAATCGCTTCTTAGTGGATGTCCACGTCACTATAGGGATGCATTGCGAAAATTTCAGCCCTTTAGGTTCAGCGGTTTGGGCTGGGCGTTGTCATTTAGTCAGTAATTAGTCAGTAACGTTACTGTTTTATATATAGAGATTATCACAAGCAGGACACCCATTGCATTGCTGAAGAAAACAATCCACAGCTGGCGGATTCTTAATTATGTGTGAAAGCCTCCAGAAAATTACGTCAACCGTGAGAAAAATGTAATACATTGATAGACAGAGAATTTTTTAAATATGACCCCGCTGAGTTCCATTTTCAAATTTTCACTGTTTCTTTAGAATTGAAGTAGGAACACGTTGATATTTTTTCCAAAACTTTAAGTTGGTGAGTTGATGAAAAATGCTAATGAAATTTTATAGACAAATAATAACAATTTATTAATATCAAACGCAAATTTTAAATATACCACTACATAGAGTGACTCAAGGTCTTCAAAATCAACCTATATAATTTTTTTGCACGACTAATGGCTTCGAAGATGCAGTAATTTGAATGGTCAGCCGCTCGAAGTTTTTTGAAATTTCTTGCAATTTACAACCGTGCATATCTTCTGAAAAAAAAAAGTCGCAATTTTTTCCCGAAATATGGGTCCCATTATTTCATGTGTAGAATGCGTCTGCAAAATTTAAAAAAAATCGGTATCATTAATTTTAATTTTTACCGAAAAACGTCCGGTTTGGTATGGAATGGCCGATATGCATGCCTGTTTCACATATGGAGATCGACGAAAATCTTAATTAACTCCAAATTGCGACTGTTCAACTCCAATGTTAAGGCAGTTCTTTTGTACGGTTGCGAAACATGGAAAGTCGCCCAATTCTTCTATCCGCTGGCAAGATAGAATTACAAACGAGGAACTATGGCGCCGTGCCGGCCAAGAAGAGATAGACGACCAGACCAGACGAAGGAAATGGAATTGGGTTGGCCACATCTTGAGACCCGAAAACGACAATCTAGCCCAACAGGCCCTTGATTGGAATCCGCAAGGATCCCGTAGAGTCGGAACGTGGAGGAGAACCCTATTAGCAGAGGCCGCAACAACTGTTTCCGCCCTATGTCTCATGAGGGATTAAAGGAGCAATTAGTTAGTTTCCGACGCTAAAATTACAACAGGAATGGCTAACTCATTGGAATTCATATAATAACATGTTGGAACGAATATGAGGTAAAATTAGAAGACGAAATAACGACTACATCAACAGGACCTGTTAACTTAGATATGGTTATAGAAGAAACAAAGAAAGCGTAAGGGATGATTTTGATAAAGAATGTCTTGTACTAAAAGGCCATATTGCTCCAGGGTTTAAAATATTTGATAAATACATGAACGAAGAATATATAAGAAGCCAGGAGAATCCTTTACATATTAAGCAAGCAGAAATCAATCCCGCACATTTACCAACATATGATATAACTTGTGTAATGTCTATCATAATTTCGTTAGTAATGACCAACTGAAAAGGAAAGAGTTCGATTTATTTTAAATGAAACAAGTAGATATACAAGGGGGGTTCTATGACCCCCCTCATATTTGCCTTTCCCGCTCCCCCCTCAGATACCCTCACTTTGAGGTTTGTATGTATGCGTGTACAACTCACACACACAAAACCATACCCACACACACAACCATACCCACACGCCCACCCATACCCACACGCACACCCTCACACACAACCTGGGGGAGGAGCCACACACACGCCTTCTATGGAAAACACCCCCTCATATTTACCTCCCCGCCCGATCTATACATAACACACACCTCACCTTGTATGGTATACCCCTTCATATTTACCGTCCCCCGCAGGCATACCCCTTCATATTTACCTTCCCCCAACGCTGAACGAGCGCAAAGCCTCCCGCCCAAAGCTTTCTACCCCATATATTCACCTACCCGCCCGATCTATACATAACACACACACACACACACACCACCTTGTATAGCACGCCCTCTCATATTTGCCTTCCCCGCCCGATCTGCACAGCACACATTCATATTTTCCTATTTCGCAACATTATTATTATTATTTTCATTTCCCCACATGCGCGAAGAAACTTCACACCCCTTACACTTGCATACCCCGATCCACAAAGATACCTGCAGTATATTTCACAACATTATTATTTTCATTTCCCCACATGCGCGAAGAAACTTATTTCGCAACATCAGCTTTTATAAAGGGTTATCGAGGCTTTCTGGCTGTTGTTACTTAATTTGTTTATACCAGCGCCGAACGAGCGATCTAAGAATAGAATATTACTTTTTCTACGCCTCTGTTAGAATACAGGCATTCTGATATTACTTTTAGTTACGGAATTAGCAGCACTCCACTTGTGCGGGATATGCATTATTCCAAACTTGTTACAGAATATACTATTCTTCTATTTTCTTTCGGGCAATATGTGTGTATGTGTATGTGTGAAGCAGGTATCGACTTGTGATATCGTTGATCGACTGAGTGGAAGCCATGCTGTAGAAAATTTGGCTCTCAAAATTTCACCTCGAATATATTTCTTTCTTTCGTGTTGTAGATTTGAATTCCCATTCGGGGGAATTAGCTCTCAATATTTTTCTATAACATGGCTTGTGTAGATGAATATAATTTGATAAGAATTTCTTTGATATATTCATACATGAAAATTTTAACTTGGTGATGATGATCTGTGTGTGTTGGTTTATTGTTTATAAAATAAAAAGATCAAAATATTGTATTTATGAAAATCTTTATTTTAATTAATAACAGTAATTGCAAAACAGTTTTTTAGAATGATTTTTCTCATGATAATGATCTTAAGACTGACTTATGATATTTATTTTTCTTAGATTCTAAAATTTTACTTTTTTGCTAATGAGTTGGTTCTCACCAGCTCGTTGAGATTTTAAATTCTTTTCCCATAGGAAGTGAAGCTTCATATTTAGTGAGGGAATTTATTCACTGTTTTACAGTTTGAATTGTAAAACAAAAAATATTATGTGACCTTGAGCATAGTAGAATTTGTGTGAGAATCATATCTAAGACTGATCGGGCTAAAGAGGCGATAAGAATTAAGAATTTTTGGATGACCGAAATTAGAATTGTCCCTTGCGAAGGCCCGGGTTGTTTGTAGGTAAAAGCTTTTGCAGTTGCTGTTGTAAAGATCGAAAACGAATGTTGAGGCAGACCTGGGGTTTTTTGTTAAGGCGAACGACGAGGTAGAATTTTTATTGGAACAGGCGCTTTCTGCTGCTACTGTTTTATGATCGCCAGTTGGAATATCATGAAAAATGTTAGAATTGATGATATTGATTCAAATAATCAATAATAATTTCATAAATGCTTATCCATCTACTTATATTCAAATTTCTATTCATGATATAATTCACATGTGAGAAGGTGAGCATCTAGTATAAAATCTGGGCTAATCACCATCTTAGGAATATTTTGCTCAAACCATATATGTTATGTATTAATATCAATGTTTCGGTATATGGGGGGGATCATTCATTGTGTTCATGTATGTACTTGAATTCAAATACCTCAAACATTCAAGGCGATTCCTTATCTACTATATTAAACATATTTGGCTTTATTTCGTCATTTGTATTTATTATGATTTTTAGTTAACTGGTATTGCACAACTACTGAAATTGTTTACACAAATCTCGAAAGCACTGAAACGTGTTTAGACATATCGTTATTGAGTCGGCTAAAACCCCCCTTTCGGGACCATAAAGTAGTATTCTGCGGCACTAGTAAGCCGTAACCTTGAAAAAAGTAGTTGAAATTAGGTATCTGAAACTAGCCCTGCTCCTTTTTATAGTGATTTTTACAGCAATCGCCTCTAATTGTGTATATTGCTTCACATGCTACAAGTGTTTCGATATGCTCATGTATGTAAGTGTTCATGTGACTTGTCTTAAGGGGCATAGTAGAAATTGTCCACATGGGGTTATAATTTTAGAATTTTGGTGTGGAAATACAGTTTTATATTTATATGGAACTTTTATTTATGGTTCGGTTGGTGCACCAACACAATCACCGGTGCACCAACACCAACACTGGTGCACCAATATTGGCGTCACACCAACACCGGTGCACCAACATTGGTGTCACACCAACACCGGTGCACCAACACCATCACCGGTGCACCAACACCAACACTGGTGCACCAATTTTGGCGTCACACCAACATTGGTGCACCAACACCATCACCGGTGCACCAACACCAACAGTAGTGCACTAATATTGGCGTCACACCAACACCGGTGCACCAACATTGGTGTCACACTAACACCGGTGCACCAACACCGGTAAACCAACACCATCACCGGTGCACCAACACCAACACTGGTGCACCAATATTGGCGTCACACCAACATTGGTGCACCAACACCATCACCGGTGCACCAGGGTGATTGTAAAACTCCTTACAAAATGGCATGGGCGGTATGGTGCACAAGCTATGATATCAAAACCTAACTTTCATAGCGCATCAATTTTCGACGATAGGGACATAAGCGTCATCATCTTAAGATAAACACAATTTTGATACGTAAGCTATTCTTATCTTAATGAGAACTGTTGCCGAAGAAATCTGATGCGTCGTTTCCAGCGCTGCCGAAGAAATCTGATACATCCTTTCCGGCATTGTGTTGAAGGTCTTTTATTATTATGATTCAAAGAAATATGCTGAGTATGAAATTGAACCCATAATCACCCACGGTTTTCGTTTTAGATAATTAAGTTTTATAAATATACTTATAACGTATGCATAGGAGGGGAAACAATGAATTTTCTTATCTCTTACCCTAACATAAGGCCTTGCCTGCTTAGATTTACTTCGAAGTTATCAATCCTGTTTTAGCAGTTCAAGAAAAAAGCAGCTTCTTTTAGCAAAAAGTTTAAGTTGATTTTTATATATCAAAAGCAATGGATTTTTCATCAGCAAGCGAGTTGAATACTGATGTTGAAATATTGGGGGATTTAAATTCTCACACCTATAAACCAACACTACCCCTGAAGGAAATGGCAATAAATCATCTCTATAAAATCGTAGGACGTAGGAGACTTACAACGAAGTTTGGTCCAAAGATTGTGCTCGATTTGGAGGATAACCAGCTTTTTTTGCCGAATCGCTTCAACAATATGTCTGAGAGGGGATTCGTCAGCATCAATGAAGGAGGCTACATAATAATAAATAGAGGGCCAATTGCTAAAACCTTCGATTTAGTTTTTACTAAAAGCATAAACACTAAATTTTATATGAGTAATTAAATAAAAGGATTTTTTCTCCAATTAAATATTTTTCTTTTTTAAAAAACCCTAATTTATTTCCCCCTTCCCCACCAATTCCAGCACATTTGTGTTTCAGATTTCAGATATCCAATTGTGCACCGGTGTTGGTGTGACGCCAATGTTAGTGCACCAGTGTTGGTGCTGGTGCACCGGTGATGGTGTTGGTGCACCGGTGTTGGTGTGACACCAATGTTGGTGCACCGGTTTTGGTGTGACGCCAATATTGGTGCACCAGTGTTGGTGTTGGTGCACCGGTGATGGTGTTGATGCACCAACCGAACCATAAATAAAAGTTCCATATAAATATAAAACTGTATTTCCACACCAAAATTCTAAAATTATAACCCCATGTGGACAATTTCTACTATGCCCCTTAAGATAAGTCACATGAACACATACATACATGAGCATATCGAAACACTTGTAGCATGTGAAGCAATATACACAATTAGAGGCGATTGCTGTAAAAATCACTTTAAAAAAGGAGCAGGGCTAGTTTCAGATACCTAATTTCAACTACTTTTTTCAAGGTTACGGCTTACTAGTGCCGCAGATTACTACTTTATGGTCCCGAAAGGGGGGTTTTAGCCGACTCAATAACGATATGTCTAAACACGTTTCAGTGCTTTCGAGATTTGTGTAAACAATTTCAGTAGTTGTGCAATACCAGTTAACTAAAAATCATAATAAATACAAATGACGAAATAAAGCCAAATATGTTTAATATAGTAGATAAGGAATCGCCTTTTAGTCCAGTCAAATAAGGCAAAAAAAGTGGTCAACCTCGGAATGAGAGGTAATAAGCTGAAAATTTGTATGAACCTTTGTTTTAGCATTCTAAATGATGTGTCAAAAGTCTCACATAATCTCGTGTCCGCGTCTTGAGATATTAGAGGTCAAAGGTCACCAAAATCAGTTTTTCGCAAATATCTCGTAAATTATCGGCTTCACGTAAATTTTGGTTAAGTAAAGTTTGTTCAATAGATAAATCTGCATAAAAGTGTCCTATACCGAATTTACGTAGAACCAATAGTTTTCGAGATAAAGGGCTGAGAAGTTTTGGCATCGTGCTGTATTCGTTTCCGCACCATCTCTGAGGTAGAATGCAAGGGCGTTTTTTACTTGGTGTTCCCGTAGGCCTAATCCATGGGTTATAATTTATGATAATTTTTTTTGGATTATCTCTCTATGTCTTCTATTTCCACTTCTTTCATATTGTCATCTTCATCAACACTCATCTCAGAGGTAAATAAAGAAATGTGGTCGGCGTTATAATCGTTCTACTCATATTCAAGGATTGTATCCCAGGACATACTATTGAGACCCGACTTGCCCCGACAAGAGCCATACGCTACGGAACAAGGCAATCTTACTTTTCTGCATTCGCTTGATACATGTACCTCTGACCACTGCCAATTGGAGATTTTCGATCGGGATTCTCTTTCTTTTGGGGTCACAAATAATATCTCAAAAGTCCATAAAGCCAACTGACCGGCTACGCAATTTTCGGAGGGTCAAAGTTACGTGTATCAAGTGAATACGGAAAAGTAGGATTGCCTTGTTCCGTAGCGTATGGCTCTTGTCAAGGCCAGTCGTGTCTCAAATCGATGGCCGAGGATACAACCATTGAACCTGAGTAGAACGATTATAACGCCGGCCACATTTCGTTATTTACCTCTGAGATAAGTGTTGATGAAGATGACAATATGAAAGAAGTGGAAATAGAAGACATAGAGAGATAATCCAAAAAAAATTATCATAAATTATAACCCATGGATTAGGCCTACGGGAACACCAAGTAAAAAACGCCCTTGCATTCTACCTCAGAGATGGTGCGGAAACGAATACAGCACGATGCCAAAACTTCTCAGCCCTTTATCTCGAAAACTATTGGTTCTACGTAAATTCGGTATAGGACACTTTTATGCAGATTTATCTATTGAACAAACTTTACTTAACCAAAATTTACGTGAAGCCGATAATTTACGAGATATTTGCGAAAAACTGATTTTGGTGACCTTTGACCTCTAATATCTCAAGACGCGGACACGAGATTATGTGAGACTTTTGACACATCATTTAGAATGCTAAAACAAAGGTTCATACAAATTTTCAGCTTATTACCTCTCATTCCGAGGTGAAACCCTAATTTGACTGGACTATTTAATGTTTGAGGTATTTGAATTCAAGTACATACATGAACACAATGAATGATCCCCCCATATACCGAAAGATTGGGCGCATCCAGCGCACTCAGCCGCTGAGCAGCGGCTAAGTGCTGAGCTCGTTGGATGGATAGCTGAACTAAGCAGCTTAGCCCAGCGGCTGGCAAATTTCTCAGCGTAAAATTTTTATTCTAAGTAGCTCAGCGGTAGTAAGTTGACGTTATATAAAATAGGAAAAAAATTTAGTTGTCAAAATAAATTCTAACTGACCTATCTATCACATCTAGCCGACACACACCGCTGAGTTACTTTTTACGCTGTGCTGTTCAGCTAAGCGGCTTTTCCGCTGAGTGCGCTGGATGCGCCCATTGATATTAATACATAACATATATGGTTTGAGCAAAATATTCCTAAGATGGTGATTAGCCCAGATTTTATACTAGATGCTCACCTTCTCACATGTGAATTATATCATGAATAGAAATTTGAATATAAGTAGATGGATAAGCATTTATGAAATTATTATTGATTATTTGAATCAATATCATCAATTCTAACATTTTTCATGATATTCCAACTGGCGATCATAAAACAGTAGCAGCAGCAAGGCGCTTGTTCCAATAAAAATTCTACCTCGTCGTTCGCCTTAACAAAAAACCCCAGGTCTGCCTCAACATTCGTTTTCGATCTTTACAACAGCAACTGCAAAAGCTTTTACCTACAAACAACCCGGGCCTTCGCAAGGGACAATTCTAATTTCGGTCATCCAAAAATTCTTAATTCTTATCGCCTCTTTAGCCCGATCAGTCTTAGACATGATTCTCATACAAATTCTACTATGCTCAGGGTCACATAATATTTTTTGTTTTACAATAATTCAAACTGTAAAACAGTGAATAAATTCCCTCACTAAATATGAAGCTTCACTTCCTATGGGAAAAGAATTTAAAATCTCAACGAGCTGGTGAGAACCAACTCATTAGCAAAAAAGTAAAATTTTAGAATCTAAGAAAAATAAATATCATAAGTCAGTCTTAAGATCATTATCATGAGAAAAATCATTCTAAAAAACTGTTTTGCAATTACTGTTATTAATTAAAATAAAGATT
This sequence comes from Thereva nobilitata, assembly GCA_963855945.1. NCBI lineage: Eukaryota > Metazoa > Arthropoda > Insecta > Diptera > Therevidae > Thereva > Thereva nobilitata. Next base: position 97,851,936 of record OY979695.1, read on the forward strand.
TTCATAAATACAATATTTTGATCTTTTTATTCTATAAACATTAAACCAACACACACAGATCATCATCACCAAGTTAAAATTTTCATGTATGAATATATCAAAGAAATTCTTATCAAATTATATTCATCTACACAAGCCATGTTATAGAAAAATATTGAGAGCCAATTTCCCCTGAATGGGAATTCAAATCTACAACACGAAAGAAAGAAAGATAAATATTCGAGGGGAAATTTTGAGAGTCAAATTTTCTACAGCATGGCTTCCACTCAGTCATAGCCATGAACAAGGAAAATATTGAGAGCGAATTTCCGCTCAATCGGACTACAACTCGGTGAAGTCACGTTATGTTGTTAGTGTAATTTGGAGAATTTGGGAGAATTTGGTAGTCCGATTCTCTCAATATCTATTCTTGTTAATGGCTTGTAAATATAGAAGGTTATGACTCAGTCGATCAACGATATCACAAGTCGATACCTGCTTCACACATACACATACACACATATTGCCCGAAAGAAAGAAAGATGTTCTATTCTTAGATCGCGCTTGTATAAACAAATTAAGTAACAACAGCCAGAAAGCCTCGATAACCCTTTATAAAAGCTGATGTTGCGAAATAAGTTTCTTCGCGCATGTGGGGAAATGAAAATAATAATAATAATGTTGCGAAATAGGAAAATATGAATGTGTGCTGCACAGATCGGGCGGGGAAGGCAAATATGAGAGGGCGTGCTATACAAGGTGTTGTGTGTTATGTATAGATCGGGCGGGTAGGTAAATATAAGGGGTAGAAAGCTTTGGGCGGAAGGCTTTGCGCTCGTTCAGCGTTGGGGGAAGGTAAATATGAAGGGGTATGCCTGCGGGGGACGGTAAATATGAAGGGGTATACCATACAAGGTGAGGTGTGTGTTATGTATAGATCAGGCGGGGAGGTAAATATGAGGGGGTGTTTTCCATAGAAGGCGTGTGTGTGGCTCCTCCCCCAGGTTGAGGGTGTGCGTGTGGGTATGGGTGGGCGTGTGGGTATGGTTGTGTGTGGGTATGGTTGTGTGTGTGTGAGTTGTACACGCATACATACAAACCTCAAAGTGATGGTATCTGAGGGGGAGCGGGAAAGGCAAATATGAGGGGGGGGGGGTCATAGAACCCCCTTGTATATCTACTGAAACATATTCAGACCATTAGATGGAAGATGGTGGAATGGACATGACGAAACTATAAGGGAAAGATTGCTGCAATAGTATCATTTAACTTCAAATATGGCTAACCAGGAAATAAAGCAACTGCGGCTGGGTATTGGGTTTCGCGAATAATTGAGCCTGACTCTGCACTGAAATAAATACAATATAAAAAATCTTGAAATTGTTTAGGCAGAAGCAATGTCTTTGTTTAAAAGCATTAAAATATTGTAATATTCTGTTTCACTCTACCTTTCAGCAGTTAATTCAGTGCACTCTTTCCATCTTGGTTTCACCTCTTTTATTTTAAGCACTGCATCATGAAGTTTTTGTTGACGCGTTCTCATTTCATCAGTTAAAAAGGGTGATGAACTCATAACCGCTGACCATATCATATAATTGGCAATTACTCGTTTCGGAGTTTGTTCTAACAAAGGTCCCAAACCCTCAAGAAAACTTGGTATCCTTGTAATAATTACTTCATTTCCATCCACATTTAATCCTTCTGGCAGATTTGCGTTTATATAGTCCAACCAATTAATGTATTGATATTTATTTTGCATTTCATTAATTGTTATACGAACCTCATCATCATCATGACGTTCATCAGGCAAAGAAATCTAAAATAAGTATGAAAGTAGATCAATATAATATTAAAGTAAAATGTTATAAAATTTATAACTAATGCTAGCTCGATTTGGAATGCCAGGATAGCTTTCAATTCTCTTTCTGCTTTCTCGCGATTAGCGCCGTATATGACAGCTACATCTACCATGATGTCGCAGTACTCGTTGTATAATTCAATACCTACGTTTTCGAGATTTACTACTAATATCATGCGCAGGTCAATGATTGTTTTAAACAACTATTAAAATAATTACATTGTTATTTGAATTTCTAGTTTCAAAACGTAAAAGGTAAAACTTACAATAAGAATTCTTTTTGTTGTATTTTTACCATCAATTCCAAGTCCAATTCTAATAATGCAATAATCGTCTAGTCCTAATCTTTTGAAGTTTTTAAGTGCCCCCTGCCAAGTCCATGAATCTTCATCCCAGTTGTCTTCTTTAACTACTGGCCACCCTCCCATAGATTCAATGATGTCCACCATAGGTTTTATGCCTCGTTTTTCAATCAAAGCTTAAATAATAAACAATTTTATTAATATTCCAATGAATAAATTTTACCATACAGACATACATTCTTTCATACAAGCCCTAAACAAGTCATTAACCAGCCAAAAAAATCGAGGATCATCTTCGCGGGGCTCTTCGCTCACAAGACTCCTCAGCTGTTTAGACAGTTGATCTTTAGCTATTTTGAACGTATCTACATGATTCTCATCCACTGGGATATATCTTTCTTTCACGAAGGTACCACAGGCGAAACTGTAGAAGTCCTCACACGGTTGTACAGAGAAGTCTATGTCTTGGAGCACCATTGCTGCAGTTTGAAAGCATTCCCTGGTTAGACAGGTGTCATTTTGTTCTTCTGGTTCTGCAGTGGGGCCTGCTGTATTTATTGTTGGTGCTAACGTCTTTTCTGTTAGAGTTTTTCGATCTTCTGTGTTTGGTGATAATTTTGGGATTGGTGAATAAAGCAAAATGAAGTATATTTTTTATTGAATAATATAGGCAATATTAGTAACACAAAAATATGCTTTAGGTTAATATTTATTAGATTCTTGGAGAGGCTGGACGGCTGCTGATGATGACACTGAAGCATTATAAGCATCTTTAGGTCTACCAAGTAATCAGTGATACCATTGATCTGGAGAGGAACATTTGATACAACCTACAGCTCTCGAATATTAGGTATCGTACTGTGGGATTGTCATGGGTTAACACAGCATAAGTATGCCCAACGATGGATTCTGGATATCAGGTTATCTCGAGTTTTAATTAGCCTTCGCACAGTATTTGTAGTTCTACTATGGATAAGTTTTCTTTCTCGTCCAACTCGTAAGATCATCATACCAAATTCAAAACCAAGAGAGACGTACGTGCCCATCGAAAATCACAAAAAACTAGGGACAACATTGACACAATTGAATACGGGTTAAGCGTGCTCTGGCCAGGAGAAGAGGCGAAGCCTATGGACCTTGTCCCCCTAAGCGGAGTTCACATCGAGGATCAGAATGTCGGGGTTCTTTCCATATCAAAATCTGAAACTGAGTATAAAAAGAACCACCAATGATGAGTCAGGCTGCACTTGTTTAAGGGTCTAATGTTTTAAGGAGTCAAAATTGAAAAGGTGCATGAGAAGGCATGCTGTTAGTAATCAATAGTTGAAAAAATTATAAAACTACTACGAACCTTCTAATTTAGTATTAATTATCATAACATAAGTTAATTCAATAACTAATGCTATGACAGCCGTCGAAACAGCTAAAATAAGAAGCATTAGTGACTTCTCCAATGCTGTCCGACGTCCCCACCAGCCGGAATCTCTGAAATAATTAAATAAGGCGTTTATATTTATACAATCTATATTATACTAGTCGGGCCCCTGCACAATTGTGCAGAGTATATTATTATTATTTGAATTATCCAAAAGCCCACAGTGGTAATTCCTCAAATCGGAAGTTACGATTGGATCATTTCGAACTTGAATTTTAGAATCGCTTGAGCACGGTTCAAAAAGGAAGAGTTATATCCTGGTTTATTTTTTTAATTACATTAAAATTTCTTTATAAACCAAGTTCTTAGTGACAATTCCTTGAGGGGTGAGGCAGCCTTGAAAAATGCTTTAGGTTGCCTACGAACACAACCGGTAGAATTTGTAGCATTTTGGCTTTCATTTCCATTCATCACTTGCAATTCATTAGTTTGTCTCGATGCCCTCTTTTTAGCGATTTCTTCGCGATGTTGTTCATAATAATTTCTATTTTGTGTGCTTTTCTTCATTTTAAAAATTCAAATAACCACAATAAGTCACTTTTGCACAATTTTTTTGCACTTTTTTTGATTATCCCTTATGATGTTTCGAAAGGATTCGACGATTTTCATATATTTCATTCAAGAGAAAATAAACAAAATCTTTCAAGCTTTTCGAAAGGCAAAAACGATGGTACAAATACTTCATGTAAAATGCAAGGAATTATTTTTCCGAGGCTGGATTTATTTATTAGAAAAAATTTCTAAATATTCTTGCAAATAAACAAAACCATTGTAAAACCACATTACAAAAAATTGTACTTAATATCAGAAACTTCACTTTTGAGTTATCCCATATATTTTATTAAACACCGTTGAATGCATTGAAAAATTAAAATTATTGGTAGCATATATTCTTACCCGATGTACCATCGTATACCATGCAAAATTGCAATGAAATCGGGGCAGTAGTTTTCACGTGAAAATGTAAAAACAATTTATTTCCTAATAAAATTTCATAAATCGGCTACCAGTGACGTCACACCATAAAAGCTCTCCGTAAGAGCATACCTTGGGCAAAAACTTACGTTGAGAGAATATGAGTGAACCTTCAAAGCTTTCCATAAGTATCCCTGCAAACAATTTCTCGGACCATTCTCAATTCGAAAAATGCTTGCGGAGGGTACGAGAAAAAGATTCAAAACACAAAATGAAAGCTTTCGTGGTTGCTTTGTTTCTCCTAAAGCCTTCATGCTGTAGAAAAATATTGAGAGCCGATTTCCCCTGAATGGGACTTCAAATCTCCAAATTACACTAACAACATAAGGTCATTTCACCGATTTGAAGTCCTATTGAGAGGAAATTTTGAGATCCTTTGGTTTCTCTTCAACGATATGTTTGGAAAGTTTGAGCTTTTGACTTGTTTTGCTCGGCGGAGTGATTTTCGGCGCAGAAGCGATTTGCTATCGATACGAGTATGCGATTCGTTATCAGCACGAGAAAGCAATTCGATCTCTTGCTCCGCCTTTATTGCCTTCGAATTCGTTTACGAGTCGTTAACGAGTCCGAGCAAGCTTTCGCTTTTGGCAAATCGTTTCCGAATCGAAATGTTTGCAGGGATAGATGATATATATGCTATTTTCATTTTTTCAATATGGAAAAAAGCTCCTGAAGGGTACTGAAAAGAGCTTTCCTTGTATAATTATAATATATATATATATATAAAACAAAGTCGGGTTAGTTATGCTGTAAACATGCTAAGGGCGAAAATAGTTTCCACAGCGACTGGCAAAAACGAATAGAACACACAGCTTTTCTATGAGTATGAAGGGTGCAGCACAATATGCAGACCACTCGACGACGAGGTCGCCGAGAGTGGCGACTCAATCAATCCAAGTTCTATTTCGTAGCCGTCGCCCTCAAAGTTGCCTGGGCGGTGTGACATGGGATTGTGTTGCTATTCTCGTATGTTCCTGTGCGCGTGTGTAGCATTCGGATGTCGAAGATGATTATTCTTGTGTGTGCTTTTTAATTTGTGTGCACCGTCGCCGTCGCCCTTAGCATGTTTACAGCATTACACTATTTATAACTCAAGAACGGCAGGACCGATTTTTATGACTTTTGATTCGTTGGATTTGTCTCCATCCCGAATAGCAGAATAACTATTAAAATATCGGAAGAATTCACGAAAAAATTTATGAAGAAAATTCATTTTCTCATGCATTTTGTAATGAACCGCTTTTTTGATGATATCTCGAGAACGCATTGACTGATTTCGTGGAATTTTGTTTTTTTTGTTCGTCTCGGCCTCGCGCATTAGAAAAGTAAGAAAATCATAAAAACATGTAAAAATCATGTGTTACGATGTTTGTACACGCTAATCTCCGAAACCGCCCAACCGATTTCAATGAAATTTTGTAAATTTGTATGGTTGGTTCCAGATTGAAAGATAGGATAGTTGTTGTAGATAAGTGGCGCTGTTTTCGATGCTGTTCGTTCGTAAGCGCATTACTTAAGAACGGCTGGGTTCTTTTTAAAGGGTTCATACTATACCTTTTCAAGTTCAAATTGAGACTAAACAATTTCTAATTGAGATTAAACAATTTCAAAACGGGACTAAACAATTTCAAAATAGGACTAAATAATTTCAAAATGGGACTAAACAATTTCAAAATGGGACTAAACAATTTCAAAATGGGACTAAACAATTTCAAAATGGGACTAAACAATTTCAAAATGGTTATTAAAAAATTTCAGCGAAAATAAATAAATACTTTGATCTTTAATCGTTAATACTGAGATTTTATAAATTAGTAGGCTATTGACGATGCTTGGCCAACACATTCTATTGTCTTCATTAAAAGTGTCATGTCTTACATAAAAAAATTGAAGCCGATAATATAAAGAAGCAAATCTATGCTTTGCATAATAATAATGAAGATTGGAGAGCACTTGCAAAAACATTAGGCGTGAAGAAATCAACTGCCTATCGATGGGTGCGGAACCACCAAAACCAAATACCTGAAAAGCAACGTGGTGGGGAACGCAGAACAAAAATTACTAATGAACATCGCGTATTTATGGAAAAATATATTGAAGAAAATCCCAGGATAACATTAGTACAGCTAAGAGAAAAATTTCAAAATAATCATCAAATTAATGTTTCTACGGAATGTTGGCGAACACATATAGATGGATTACTGTATACGTTGAAGGACATTCGAAAGGAGCCTGAAAAAGCAAATATTGAAACTAATAAACTTTTGGAATAGCAGTCTAATAATGTACCCATACTTTACATGGATGAAACAAATTTTAATTTATATATTTCAAGAACAAAAGGTCGATCTAAAAAAGGAACTCGTTGCACTCACATTACAGCAGGCAGTAGAGGATCCAATATACATGTAATTGGGTGTATAGGCAATATGGGCTTGATTCACCAAGAAATCAAAAGAGGGTCATTTAAGAAACCAGAAGCGAGAGAGTTTATTCGTCGTTGCCTTCGTAATGCTCAAAATATGTACCAGACACCAATTGTACTGGTAATTGATAATGCTCCATGTCATGCCGCCATTGAGGAGGTTTTTCAAGAAGATGAATTTCTAAATAATCGTCTACTAATACTTGGTCCATATAGCCCAATGTTTAATGCAATTGAATATGCTTGGTCAAACCTAAAAGCTGGTGTCAAAAGTGATCTAAGTATTCAAATGCCGCAAATCCTGGCTGGTGAAAACAGATCAAATTTGACACAAACCGAATTTCGTCTACAAAGTATAATTCGCGAAAACATTTCGAAAATTGACGTTCCTAATTGCATCCGGCATATCGATCACATTCAAAAATTTATACCAGACGTAATAAATATGATAGATATGACATTTTAATTCATTTATATATATAATACTTTATATTTCTTCCAATAAAACATTTATTTATTTTCACTGAAATGTTTTAATTCCCATTTTGAAATTGTTTAGTCCCATTTTGAAATTGTTTAGTCCCATTTTGAAATTGTTTAATCTCAATTAGAAATTGTTTAGTCTCAATTTGAACTTGAAAAGCTATAGTTAAAATAAGGTTTTTGGGGAAAGAAACTTGGAAAAGTTGCCCGGGAAATTGGAAAATTGAGGAAAAACTGAACCTGCTTTTATATGAGATTGTTGTCATTTTGTCATTGGCCATTCATTAAAGACATGCCACTGTTGTCCACTTGGCCTTACAGTTGGCAAATGGTAAAAAAGTAAACTTCGTCATCTACAACATTGACCACGTTGTTTTAAATGTACCAGAATGATGACATCGATGCCTACTAATTTCGGCAGGCGAGTTTCTGTAATGCATGTATGGTGGGGCTAGAGAGGGACATTTTATACATGGCTTGAATGTGATTGTGGCAGGTGTTCAGTGAAAGGAGGTTCAGCGTTGTATAATTTTCTCAATGAAGTAGATTTTCCTACTAATGTAGAGGAATTGAGACTTTTCTGTGACGGCTGTGCTGACCAAAACCAAAATAGCCACATAATGCACTATCTTATGTATTGGCTAATGAATAAAGCACGACAGAAAATCAAAGAGATCTGCCTTTTTTATCCTAGCAGAGGTCATAGCTTTCTGCCCGCTGATCGAGTCTTTACCAGATTGGAGAAGGATATAAAAAGGACTCACGTTATTACTATAAAAGGGGAATACTACTCAATTCGAAAAATGCCAAGCCAATGGATGATTTTTATTTGCTCGATCAAAATATCAGATCCCTAATAGTTTTAAAAATACGAAAAAAATGCCTTTTTTCAAACTATCCTACGGGTATACTGTACTAAAATTCATATCACCTCAACTGCAAAAAAACGGAAGCTACTATTGGCTTATGGGGGCAGCGAGGCGCACCGCATTCCTGCTACTTTTATTTATATACATTATATTGTTACATTTTTACGGCTTAACGAATTCGTAAGATTAATCAAGGAATACGCTTTTTAATTGTTCGCACAAAACTTTATTAACAATTCAATAACTACTAAAACAATTTTAAAAGTTCACTAATTATCACTTGCTATTAAATATCTCTCATTAATAACTCCTATTTACGGCCTTTTATATCACTAATTAATCACTAATTTTCACTTTAGGTCACTTTGTTTACTTAAAACACTTTCATTTTACGTTCAAATCGAAACTGACTCTACATGCCGCTCCCACTGCATTTATACTTTGTATATCCAAGATCCTCCCTTATCCAAGTTCCAGATCTTTCTACAACAGTCTTGACTTAGTTGACTTATTCCCCTTTAATCCGTCAGGGGACATACGACGGAAACAGTTACCCTCCAGCGGACTCTGTTTTGTGCGACAGCTCTCAGCCCGGCCCAGGATCTCCCAGTTGTTGCGACCTCTGCTAATACAGTTCTCGTCCACGATGTTTTCGGTGGTCCAGCTCGAGGGGTTCCTTGCGGGTTCCAGTCTAGGGCCTGTTTGGCTAGATTTTCGTTTTCGCGTCGCAAGATGTGGCCAATCCAATTGCATTTGCTTCGCCTGATTTCGGGGTCTGTCCTTTCTTTGTCGGCACGGCGCCATAGTTCTTCATTTGTGAGTCTATTTTGCCAGCGGATTTTTAGGATACAGAGCAGGCATCTGTTGATGAAAACTTGTAGGCGTCTTGTTATAAATTGAGTGACTTTCCATGTTTCGCAACCATACAAAAGAACTGCGTTAACGTTAGAGTTGAACAGCCCCAATTTGGTGTTAAACGAGATCTCCGTTGATGTCCATATGCGAAACAGGCATGCATATGCGCTTTGCATTTATCCTCATTTCTTTAGTTTTCGTCGGATTTAGCCTTAAGCGTGCTGGACTACTTTTTGTTACTAAATTGTTTAATATGTTTTTGAGGTCAACCGGAGTCGCGAGACCCTATAACTGCAACATTTTAACGTCTTCAATTACCGTTCGTTTAAATTCTATCTAATAGCACTATGCCTATAGTAGGTACATAGAGGAGTCACGTAGAACAAAAATTTGTGCACGGCATTTATCTTCTTCTTCTCCGGGGACTCAGCGCGCCTGCTACTGTAGGTACACCAGAATATGCTTCAGAGTGCTAAGTTGGGAGCAGATTATTGTAAAGGAACTTGATAGAGCATTCCGGTGAGGTAAGCGAATCTGGGAGCAGGTTTGTTCCGGGTCCCAGACGTCTGAGATGCGTGGATTGAGTTTTTTTCCTTTTATGCGCATTCGAAGAAAAAAATCAAAGTCGTCTGCCCATGAAGAAAATGAAATTTTGGTGGATAGCAGAAGAAATGTACTTTTCTGTTTTCTCTGGGATATTGAATTTTGTTTTGTTGGAATCATTCTAAAATTTAAAATATGAGATTTTATTTAATTTATAACTGAGTTCCATAAAAGCACAACTTTGTGGCCACCTTTGTAATAATGATGTTAGGGTAAGTTGAGTACCTTAAATTTCACCTGATGAGGTTTTTTTTTGTGGGTGAAAAAAAATTAAAAAAAAACTGTTTAGACAATAAATGGAGCGTTTCATTTTCATTGGAGTACGTACGCCGGCGTAGTTGGGCGCACATCGTAGTAGATGCTGCTACCCCACAGAATGGGCTGGTGTAGCAGTATACGCCGGCGTAGGTACTCCAAAGAAAATGAAACGCTCCATTAATAAAATTTAAAGCGACTTCATTGAAATTTACGTTTAACTACTGCTACACCAAATATGGGCTGTGGTAGCTGCAACTACGCCGATGTGCGCCCAACTACTCCGGAGTATATACTCCAATTAAAATGAAACGCACCTATTGTGTAAAATATACGTCACATTCATGTAAGCAACATTTACGTTATGCAGTATTGGAGATTTCCAATTTCATTTTGTGAAGTTACAAAATTTATAGTAAAATTACAATAATTGTGTAGTAAATTAGTATTTCATATCGCGATTTGTAATTTTACTGTACATTTGCACTGTGAATTTACATATTTTTTTTACAGTGCAGAACAAACCTGCCCAGATTCGGTTACCTCACCGGAATGCTCTATCAAGTTCCTTTACAATAATCTGCTACCAACTTGTGTATCGTAGCAGGGACGCTGGGTCCCCGTGGGTACGGTTACCGGAAGACAGGGATTTCCCTGAAATGTCCGGAATTTCTGTTTTCTGTCAGGTAAACAGGGAAAATTAAAAAATGTCAGGAAATTTGGAAATTGAAAGAGAAAAATATAAAAATAAACATTGATATATTTATTGAACATTGAACAAGAATTAGAGAATCAAATTTTTACATTACATTAAAAATAAGTAAATTATTAGGTCAAATTATTTCAATCTGTTTCATACTTAGCAACTGCTGCTCTTGTATCACGATTTTATAAAACTCTTCACATGATATATTCTTTAAACTGCTAAAAGATGGTGCATAAATCATCACACTGCCCTCTTCTTAGGACTGTTTGCCCGAACAGTTGTCCATCCCGGATCCGGCTGATGATATGGGTACAGCCTGTCTATGTACACGATCTTTTTCTTCACCTTAGGTCCTTGTTGAATGCTGTAGGCCAGTGGTTCTTAACCTTTTTATACTCGCGGCCCACCAAATATTTCGAAATTTGTTTGTGACCGCCATTTTTTTAATAATGATTTATTTTTCAAATTACCTATAATAAATTGATTTTTTTCTTATTCTTTTATTTTTTATATAATAAATATAAAACACGACTTTATTAATTCATTATCTATTGAAACAACATTCAAACTTCACAATTAATAAAAACTCATTAATTTTTAGCAAAAAATAAAAAAAGAAACATTTAAAAATTCATAGAAAAAAACAAAAATATAAAAAATAATTTTACTGCGATTTCTGCTGCTGATATCGTAAAACCTCAACTAATTTCTTCAATCGCGGTTCAATTGTTTGTAATGTTATCCGCATGCTAGCATCTAATCGCAATCGATTAGGTTTTTTTGTTTTCATATCCACCATAGTCCATAGTTGAGAAGCCTTTTTCTCACAAATATGTACTAGCGAATGGCAGCAAATTTTGCATTGCTGCTGAAAACAGGGTGGGATTTTCTGCATTAATTTGTATCCAAAATTGGGACACATATTTAGTTTTGAAACCAGACTTCAAATTACAATCATTTATTACTTCCAATAAAGTATATTCATCAGCTATACACTATTTGCTCGCTGGGATTTTTTCTCTCTTTAACTCCTGCTAAAAAATCAAATTAAGCATAACCATTATCAAAAAAACACTCCAAAAATGTGTTTATGTTGTTCTTTCCTTTCCGTTCGGTCGTCTTTTTCAAAATTTCCCAAAAGCCCTCGCTTTCGGTAGTCTTCATTCCTCTCCGTTCTTCCTGATGTGGACACTTCCATATGAAGTGCACTGCGTTAAACGAAAACGAAAACGACTGAAGGAACGAAAAGAACGAACGAAAAAGAACGAAGCTATGTGATTCAGCCATTAGAATTACATCGGCATTTATTTCTTCTGCACTAACAAAGTTGTACGTATACATCAATTTTTTTTTTATTGTATTCTAAAGGAAATTTTGCACAATTTGGCGGGCCCCCGGAAATCTTCTTACGGACAACCAAACGAGGTCACCTCAACAACCAAACGAGGTCACCTTCCTGGTATCCGCTACTACCTTGTTTTCATCCTGTCACTGGCCATCTTAAGATTCTTCCTTGCCAGCTGGTGGATTTCTTCGAGTTGATAATGAAGTTCACCTGTACAACCTGTGGGAGATTCATTGGTTTCCACGGGTGTCTCAAATTTCAGGTCTCTTGGCAGCCGAATTGGTCCAAAAATCACATTAGAAAGGATTTGTCCTGTGGAATTACGAAATGCTGCCGATATGCCATAAGAAAAATTGGAATGAAACTTTCACAGCTGCGTTGACTCCCAGATGTCCTCCTTATGCGCCATTATGACACTCCTGTAGAATGTCTCTTATTCTAGCGCGAGGGACTAGTACCTGCATTCGATGAGAGGTACCGTCAGCGGTTTCCCATTTGCGCTTCAATATTGCTTCCTCGATGTGCAATGAATCCCATTCGGCCCAATAACTCTTCAGGCTTTGCCTTCTGCGATGTCCTTCCATTCAGGATTCTCTTCGTCTTCCTTCCATGCCAAAATCGGGGAAATATCTAGGTCGTTGCTTTGAGCGTCTCGGAGTGCCTGATCATCCCATGCTGTCGTTGGTTTAGCAGTCGTCCTTTGTCACTTTTCCTCGATACCCCAACAATGTTTTCAATCTGATACGCATGATCGCCGGGAAAGTGCATCTGAATTTCCATTGTTTCTTGCCTTTCTGTGTCCTATAGTGCAATCGTTGGACTGAAGACTCTCGATACATCTTGCCACTTGCCCTTCAGGATTTTTGTATTGCATCAACCATTTTAATGCTGCTATCCAGTTTTGATAACGCTCTACTATAGTAGGCTACATTTTTTTAAGATCCTAGTGTCATATTACACTGAAAATTATTATAGAAAATATAAAATAATATAGAAAATCGCATTTAATTTTTTTCTTAATAAAACCGCATGGTGTGGAAAAACATAGAACGACGAAAAATATGGCGAGCATAAAGCTTTTTGACAGATTTTATCCAAAGTTCTTGCAAATGAATAAAAACCTCCCTGGAGCGTTCTTGTAACTAAATTAATTTTATAAGTTCGATCCGCTTTTTTCTTACGTCATTGCAACACATTAATAACCTCACTGCATCGTTTTGAATATTTATTTGTTGTGGCTATATAGTAACTTGATAAAAACCTATAGCAACTTAATCACATTAAGGTTACTACCTTGTTACTCTATTTATGACAGTTTCAATACAATAACGTTTTTAATAATGTAAATTTAACTTAAATATGTTATCTTTTTTTGCAAGTTTTATTGAACATGTTTACAACAACTGCAACTATAGTGTAACTGAACTGGATAACCACCCAAGTGTAACATATTTTTGTTACAAATTGAAATCTGTGCTAGCTGGGTTTCCTCGCACTTATCTGTCCAGATAAATGGCTTTCCTATTTCTGGTGGATCTTTAACGTGTCTAGGTCGGCTCTAACGGTTTCCAGTTCCATCTTTACCTTTTCCTCGGTTTCTCTCATGGAATTTTCCAGATCATTCCTTACGTTTTCCTTCATGTTATTCAGCTTTTTGTCGACAGAAAGTGACATCGATTCAATTTTCCTCTCCAGCTGGTTTCTTTGTTATTCTATAGACTCTTTGATCTCTGCGGATGCGTGTTATTTCGCTTCCTTCATCTAATGCACGCTATTGCGCTGCTGATGACCTTTGCTGCGCACCTGATGACCGTTCTTGCGCTTCCATCAATGTCATCAAAAATTCTGCCATGTTGACAGCCACGGAGTTTTTAGCTCCCGTTGACAACGAGCGTTTACTTAATTCCCTTTTCAACTTCACAGTGCGCAAATCCATTATCGACACATTTTATTATTATATCCTTATTTCGAACGCACAAATTTTAAATTTTAGTCACAATTTGTTTTTAAGTCTACTTATTTCACTCGTCCCTTAATTAATCCCACTGCTGGCACCAATTGACTTTTTTACCTATATTCTTATTTTAATAACACCGGAACTTTTCGCTAGCGCCCCACGCTTTTTTACATTTCGAAAGGTAGGTTGTTTCCATATAGATACTAGCTGGAGCAATAAAAAGTTTACATTCAAAAATATTTTTTACTTTTTAGTTCATTTAAAAAAAACTGAATTTCACCCATGTCGGAGGTCGGAGAACACAATAGCAAATCAGCCGCCATCTTGGAGCCGCCATCTTGATTTTCTTACCAAATAGCCAGATTGCATTGTCACGCGAACTATGCATATGTGGAAAATTTGAAGTTGATCGGTGATTTGTTTACATAGAACATACAAACATAAAAACGATAAAATTCACTACCTAGAAAACTTTCCGAAATACACCATTATTGTGTATAGAAATATTTTAGGTAATAGTTTGGTGCATTAGAAAAGCAAAAAAATATATACTGTTAATAACGCCCATTTTTCTGAGAAAAACGAAGAAATCTGCCAGGTCAAGTCAAGATGCAAAGCATCGATTTGAGCCTACGTAGCTTCTAGAAGGAGTTCCTCAAGTTTCTGTCCTTTATATCACATAAAAGAATACACTAAATATACTAAAAGATGAGCCTAATTATGTTACTTTACAATTAGTCTAGGAGTAATTCAAGTTTAAGTAAATTTTAAAAAAATATTTTTTTTTCGGAACACCCTGTCTTTTACTGGATAGCGAGGATAGCCGCCCTCTCTAGAACAATTTTTTTCTCCAAACACATCCAGGAATCACCCCTGAAAATATTAGTCGCGTAGGCCAACAAAGGATTTATTGAACGTCTGATGGACTTGTGCAAGTCGCGAAGAGTGCAAATGAGTATTTTAAATCTTTAAAACGGCGATATCTCATGAATGGCAATTCGTACGGTAAAATGTATAATAGATTTTTTTGTAGATAATCGCATAGTCTACAAACTTTGTAAGCTCTATTTTATGATAAGACTTACCGTTTAAGAGATATTTGCAAAAAACTGATATTTTGACCCTTTGACCTTGAATAAAAATATTTCCCGGCGAACGATCGCGGGCCAGTCTCGAAATTTTATTTATAATGATGTTTTTAAGGGGTGCACCACTTTTCAGCAACTTCCGAATTATTTTCAGTGAAAAATCTATTTTGACTGGACTATTGATGTGTGTTCACCGAATGTGACTTCTTTTCCAATGCATTTCCTCGTTCCATTGATGAGCCCATGTATTTCCCTTGTTGGCGATGATCTTGGTTGCACCGTCCGCAGATTTGAGCCACAGAAAGTTGACTCTGGAACTGGGTGTTTCATGGCACACCTACTCGCCTTACGCAACGAGGAAATGGTTTGGTTTAAGAAAGGATTGAATTTTTGTGGATACAGGGAGAATTTCCATTTGGTGCTTAGAGAGTCGCGCTCTTCATATGGGAACTTGCAGAGGTTAGTAACGGGTCTCTTTAACATTTTATTCTTGCTTTGCACGGTAACCACTCTCATTAGGTTGTCTTTATTTGGGTTCAGCTCCACTACTCGTCCTAAAAGCCATTTGCTGGGTGGTAACTTGTCTTCTTTTTCAGGAATTTTGGCTGGTGTTAAATAGTCTAAGTCAGTGGTGTCTGATCTTAATGGGCATTGCGGTCCCGAGTTCAGCGTAGCTTCGATTTGGCACAGGGTGGTGCACATCTCTTCAAATGTCCAAGTTCTGCATCCATATATTCTCTTAAAATGGTATTTGAAACTCTTCACTCGTGCTTCCCACAACCGTCCAAAGTGTGGTGCATATGGTGGTATAAAATACCATGTAATTAGGTTAGTCGCTAAGACGTTCGACTTGTACCTGGGACATGCACTTCTTCCAATCTCGTTCGATGATTGTCTTTGCCCCCAAAAAATTTGTGTCATTGTCCGAAGGCGTTCCCCTTCTGCTGCAAAATCTTTTGAAGGCTGCATGGAACGCCGGAGTGCTTAGGTCGCTCACGAGTTTTGGCTAAACACACAAAAAGTGAAACTATCCTTTGTGATTTTTCGCCCCTGTTTGGTACGTATTTCAAATGGCCCACAAAAAGTCTACTCTCGTGTGCGCAAACGGCTCTGAAATGCTTACTCTGGAGCTTGGTAGTTCTCCCATCAGCTGTTGGCATGATTTTCCTTTTTGGCAATGGCAAATGACGCACCTAAAAATAGTTGCTCTAACTACATTTCTCATACGCAGAATCCAATATTTTCTTTGTATGTGGCGCAAGTTAATTGTACTCCTCCATGCTGGGTTGCTTGGTGGTAATATTCGGGGAATAATCGCGATAGGTGATGTGTGTTGTCTAAAATCACCGGGTGTTTTGATTCGAATAGAAGCGACGATTTGGAAATCCTTCCTCTCACTCTCATAAGGCCTTCGCCGTCAATGAATGGGTTCAAGTCTAACAATCTGCTTTCTCTAATCAATGCATTCTTTATTTTTCTACTTCCTTGAGTAAAAATTTCCATTTCATACTCCAAGTCAGTTTCGAAAATGGAACTCTTTGGACCGCCGTGCGAAATGACTTTAATAGGAATAATTGGTTTTTCGTTAATGGTTATCAATACTTGTTGAAGAGTTGAATTTTGAAGATTTGGATTAATTTTAAATGTGAGGAGGAAGATTTGGTAGTTCTCCCATAAGCTCTAAGCGTCCTGGTCTGCGCCATCCTTCCAGTGGAGGTTGGGTCTCCCTCGATGTCGCGCCCTATAGGTCTTGCCGCAGAAAACCTTCCGAGTAGACTCATCTTCAGTCATACGAGCGAGATGTCCTGCCCACCGGAGTCTACCGAGCTTTATTTTCTTCACAACATCTATGTCGCGATAGCGCTCGTATATCTCGTCAGTGTACAGTTTCCGGAATCGTCCTTCCTCACATAAGGGGCCAACAATCCTCCGAAATATTGTAACGGTCGGTTATTTCTCCCCGTTGATTATTCCCCCACCTCCCGGAAATTTCCAACAGTTTCATAATTAAAAAAACACTGTGCAACAAAGTAGGCGACGGAAATTAAACAAAATTCTGGTGAGAAAAAAATGGAAAATTTTTGACATTTGGGATTTAAGCCTGAACCAGATATGACGTGCCGGACCGTAAGAAAACTGAACGAATTTGAGCTCAGTTACGGCACTTTGACAGATAGCCTTAAATAAAAGTGTAAAGTGACCAGTGACACCGCAGTGAAAAGTGAAAATGCAGAGAATAAATAAAGATTTAAGTGATTTAATTAATTTATTTAAGTTGTGGACGGAGTACAAAAAACTTAGAAGTGCTCGGAAAAAAACAAGAAAAAAAATAGCGAAATAAAAAAATGAGAAGTAGCCACGGATATTACCGTGTTCCATTTGTAAAAATAAAGAAATTGGATTCAGCGCAATTTTTTATTCACACAAGAATGAATAAAAATAACTTTGAATTTTTGTTGTCCATATGTCATAGTTTCTTGGCTAAACAATCTAGAAGGCCTTCAATATCTCCTTTATCTGTTTTATGTCATTTACTGCTCCAAATTTATTAAAAAATTGTTAAAATGTGAACAGATTTTTTAAATAGCTAACGGATGCTAAGGGTTTGTGCCATTCTTACGGCACCCGTACGTACGGTACGGACCATTCGAGAATTTAACGAACATTCGGCAAGTTCATTAAGTCAATTTAGGTCGGTGCCATATAAACACTCATGATCGTACGTTACGGTACGTACGGCTACGGTCCGGCACGTCATATCTGGTTCAGGCTTTAGTCTTGACGAGAGGTGGTCTAGTTTTTATACACTTTATATTAGCTTGACCTGTATGTTGTATGTTGTATGTTGTATGTTGTATGTTGTATGTTGTATGTTGTATGTTGTATGTTGTATGTTGTATGTTGTATGTTTCATGTAAACAAATCTTGCAACTTGATTTTGATCCACTTCCAGGTAACGGATCAATTTGAAATTTTGCACATATGTATAGTTCGCGTGACAATGCAATCTGACCATTTTATAAAAAAATATTGATGGCGGTTCCAAGATGGCGGCCGAATTTTGCAATTGTGCCCCCCATGGGTATCAAATGAAAGAGTATTACAAGTATAATACAATTAGCTATGTGGCGTTATTCAAAATTCAAAATGGCGGCCAACAAAAAATGCCGGACTACCTTTTTCTTTACAACCCACTCGATATGGGTACCAAATGAAAGGAAATGACAATTAGAGTACTATTAGCTCTGTGGCGTCGTTCAAAATTCAAAATGGCCGCCAACACAAAATGGCGGACTACGTTTTTCTTTACAACCCACTCGATATGGGTATCAAATGAAAAGAAATCACAAGTACAATACTATTAGCTCTGTGGCGTCATTCGAAATTCAAAATGGCCGCCAACACAAAATGGCGAACTACCTTTTTCTTTACTACACCCTCGGTATGGGTATCAAATGGAAGGGTATGACGAGTACACTACATTAAGCTGTGTGACGTCATTTTAATTTTACTATGGCGAACAAAAAGGCAGAAATCATATCATACAAATGTATAGTTTAGCAAATCTAAAAAATAACGCTTTTAATTTAAAATGAACTGAAAAGTATTGCACATATGCATAGTTCGCGCGACAATCAGACTTTCTTTTGTAAAAAATGAAGATGGCGGTTTTAACATGGCGGGCGAATTTTGCAACAATGTGATTCCACTGAATATTGTTATTTAACAATAAAATGGGACAATAAAGTTCTCCTAAATTTTTCATGGCAGTAGTGCTGTAAAATTTCAGGTCAGCAGTGCTGGGATTCAGAGTTGCCGAATAATAGATAATTTACTGAACAAAACTTAGGCTGTGTGCGAAATCGGCCAATTGCTTGCTAATTCTAGTACCCTTTCATTTAGTAAATTTTAAAGCTTGCTAATTCTTCTTCTTCTCTTGCTTAATATTTGAAATATTTACATTTATGCAGTGGTTGTTACTGCTAACGGTTTTAATAATAACATAACATTTTGCCGTACATGAATAAAAATTTTGCAAAAAATATTACTGTCATAATGTAATCATACGCTTCTATTTAATTGTCCATTTTCCTCTTTTAAAAAATCTTAAATAAATAATACTTCAAATATACTTTTAAACGTCAAGTACATGTCAACCGGTAAAATTTTAGCAAGCAATTCCAGTTTTGGTTTCGCACAGCACTGGAATTAGACTGGGACGCTTCCAAAAATTTGGAAGTTTAGCAAGCAATTAGTCGGTTTCGTACATGGCCTTAATCACATCCAAAAAAAAAATTATTTTTAATTGCATGCAAAATTATTGATGTGTAAAATATATCCCAAAATTCAGAGGCGGCATTCAGAGCCACTACTGTAATTTAAAAACCGATAAAAAATCGTTCAAATCATGGAATGATGCTAGAAATAAATCCACCTACTGCCACCCATATTGGACAGGTCTCTTCTCTCTCAGGAGAAGTTGTTTTCCCATCCCTTGGTAGTAGTAGCATTCCTACTCGTTTACGTGTTTGCATAACCTTCTATATAGAAAGCCATGAACATGCCATGCTCACACATACATGTAAGCAATTCTGTGGTCTGGGTGCCATATTCCGTTCCTCTCAAATTTCATGGAAAAGTGGCTGTGGAAATAAATTGTATTTTTGTTTTTTGTGATTTTAGTGGGCCAAATGGCTCTTTGGCTGTAAATGAAAACATTTGGGGAATGGGAATGATTTAGGGCTTTAATATAAATTTAAAAAGTTTTTTGTTAGAATTCTTTTATTTTATATAAATATCGAAATTAATTATATACTGAAAATACATATAAATTAAATAAAATTTATTGATAAAATTCAAAATAATATAATGTATAATAAAAAAATAAAAAATAAATTCTTTTTTCGAATATAATATAACAAAAAACATTAAATATGTATATAATATAATATAACAAAAAACATTAAAAAAAATTTAATAAATAAAATTAAAATTAATAAACATATTAAAAATAAATAATAATAATGAAAATAAATAAATAAATTAAAAACCAAAACAGAACTTCTTCATTTAACTTCTGCGAAAGTGCTTCATCTAAAATCTTCATCATAATCTAAAAAGAAAAAACAAACAAACTTGGATTATAAAATTCAATATATTATTACGCAATAAACAAATTTCTTTAAAATCATAAAAATAAACATATGAAAATAAATAAATATAAAATAAATATATTTGAAAATTAATAAAAAAAAAATCTAAAATATTCCAAAAGAAAACAAAAATCAACAAAATGACTTTTTCACAGCCTTATATTATTGAAAATTTAGAAGCTTGCGATTTTCTTTGTTCGCATCTTCAGTTTTTCCGTCGCGTAAATTTTTTGTGAAGTTATTAAGTAAAATATTCGCTAGACGGAAGCAAATGTTGATAAATAATTCTTTCGAAGTTAGACCGCACTGACATTCAAAATTTAAAACAATATCATAGTTCTCTTCCGAGACACTTTGAAGCGTAAGGCAACATAATATACTTTTATGATTAGTTGCCTCATAAAAAACCCGTTTTAAATGTCCTTCTTTAAGAATATGCTGGAGAATACTGCTCATATGGAATAATAAATACTTAACTTGTGGAGTAGGAATTGATAGACCTCCACGTTGCAATGAGTTAAAATACTCATCTTCGGAAACCGCTCCTTTCTCCATTACGATTAAAGCTTTACAATCAACACACGACAACCGCTTCGCGACAGCATTAGATGCATAACCTGCTGCATATAAATGAGAGGAATCATCAATTATTGCTTCTTGCAAGTAATCTGAATCGAACACCGAATTGAAAATGCTAATATCGACCGTTTCGTCTAACGAATTTTCACCCGTATTCCGAGCGAGTTTAGTGTAATTTTTTTTGTTATGTAAAAAAACATTATGGACACGAATCTTCTTTTCAGATTCAACAATTTCTGCGTAAGAAACTCTATATGAGCAGCCCGACAAAGAACGATACAAACCAAAGCGGCGTTCTAAATCATCCGTTTGAAATTTACCCGATAAAATATATTTGATATTTAAATCCGTAAGAGAATATTTTATTAAATGAATTAAAGTTTTGGTAGTGACAACAACAGCGTCGAATGTGTCCCTACTTAAAGTTCCGTTATTACCGTTATCTGCCGAGCATCTCCAGACTTCAATCCACGATAAAAATTCAGTGAGAAATTCAAGCCTGTAATCTGAAAGGTTATAGAAAGGTTTCGACCAATCGTTTCGTTTGATAACCCCGAGAGAATGACTTTTAACGTTTACTGTATCCCACCAATTTCTAATAATATCACAAAATTCCGCGGTTTGAAGCATATCTATTTTTGATTTTAACGCGGCAATAGTGGTATGGTGAAAAGTATTATCTACTAATTGAACATTTTTCCGTTCCAAATTATTCGGATAAATTGTTTTAAAATTTAATTTACAGGCTTGCTTAACAAATAGTCCCGATTCGTCATTGTATAATTGTTCGATGTGGTCAAAAGACGCACTTTTAACTTCAAACGATTTAAAGTCAGGATAATGGAATTTACTGCCATGATTTTTTAAATTAATCCAATTGTTGCGGACGTTTTTAAATATGTGCACCGTATCGTACTGCAAATATATATTTTCGCCGGGGAAATTCGGATTCGGAAAATAATTTACACGATCTTCACGAAGTTTTTTAAACATCGCTTGATTTATTCGATTATTATCCGTAATTACAACTAAAACGCGAAATCCTAATTGCTGAACAAATTGTACAATGTCGGTAGTTAATGAATAAGCCTCATCCCCGGTTAAGCCGACGACTGGGACAAGCCGAATGATTTCTTTAAAAGAACCGAATAGCGATTTAATCATAAAAGCCAGTACGGTCTTAGCTGCTTCAGTAGAGTTATTTTGCGCCATGCCTACTATGTTATTAGCTTTATATTCAATACCACGTTTTCCTAAATAAATTTCGTCTAATAAAAGCGCGACGTACTTTTCTCTATCGTTTAAATTTTCGCGAATGTGATTAAAGTAGCGCTCGTCGTTGCTAGGATTTTTATAATTTGAGGACAGGTGCATTTTCGATGACAAGGACTGTAAATATCTTTTACAAGGAAGGAGCAAACATTTTCGCAAAAGTTCATAGGTCGCGGCAGATTGGCTGTATATTACAAAAGCCATTATTATGGAAGATGGAGTATATATAAGCTTTTTTGAAAGCAAAAGGTCAACCTGATTGCTTAGAATATCGATTTTGGATTCATTTTCGAGATCGTCGTCACACTCGTTCGCTTTCTTTAAAAAGTGAGAAGCTTTATGAAGAAAATATTTCCGATCAGGAACAAAACTATTATTTTCAATATTAGCATAACGCGATAATAAATTAACAATTTCCGACCAAAGACCAAGTTTTGAATTTCCCGGTAAAATCCATGTTAAGTCTTTCGCGGGAATCTCTACACTTTTAACAAATATTTTAACTATTAAGTTTTGGTTCACAACGATTTGAACCGAAAACTGACAACCCGATTCAGGGTGAGATTCTAATAAAAAGAAAGTTATTTGAGTCTCATCTTGAAAAACGCGCCATTTCTCTAAATTTAGTTCCTTGGAGAAGTTGGTTTTGAAATTTTCATAGGATTTTATGTAATCTGCCATTAAAAATTTATTAGACATTTCGTCATATCGTATAATGAGTCGTTCTCTTCGTAAAGAAGGATCTCCTCTTATACTAGTTTCAGGCACCGTGTGGTATGCTGGTTGGTTAGGAAAAATTGAAGGAACCGCGGTTTTATTTATTCGTTTTGCACCATCGCACTGTTTAAAATCATTTGCACGAAAATGTAATGCACATACCGCTGAATGTCGCGATGGTGCCCAATCCTTTCTGTGGATTGCCTTTGTCCATAAATCTTTTAGATTTTCATCTTTTGGGAAGGCAAAAGTCGAAACGAGTGAACCGTTTTTTAAAACGCTGTCATAATTGGAATTGCAACCAGGAACACAGCAACGACGAGGCATTATTTTTTATTCTTTTATTCTACAATAACAAGCTTCTAAATCTTCAATAACTAATTAAAAAACTAGCAACTTTTCTTTAATTTTATAAAAATAATCATGCATAAACCTATTTCAAAATACTTATCTGAATTGAGCTGAGTTTTATCCTATACCGCTCGAAATTTGCTTAATCCTCGCTCAAATTTGCTCACTTCTTAATCTAAAACACAGTAATATTAATTTTTTTATTTTGTACTATATTTTACACACAAATATTCCAAATCCCAAACAACTTTCAAACAATTTCTCGTCGGGTTCTCCGGAACATAACCTACAAAAAAAAACACTTTTTTCATATTTTGCCTAATTTTTTTTGATAAAATATAATAATCACTTAAACTTTTTGTTCAAACAAGTTCACTTCACTATTTTTGGGCAATTGATTACCTTTTAATTATTTTTTAGCCCGCCGAAATAATTCACGCCGCCCGCCATAACAAAATTGACTCCGACTGACGTGTACGAGTACGAGCATAATCATAACTGGACCACAGACTAACACATACACAACGCATGTTCATGGCTTTCTATATAGAAGGTTATGGTGTTTGCCTTTGCTGCATAAGAATCGTTTTAGAACTGAGAGTTGAGAAGTGTACGTACATGATAAATTAGAGACGATGAATATTACTAAACAGTATAGTTTAGAAAAAATGCCCAGCAATCAATCGAATTGTAAGTTGGAGAATGATAATTATACGCTTTATATTAGCTTCACCTGTATGTATGTATGTATGTATGTATGGATGTATGTATGTATGTATGTATGTATGTATGTATGTATGTATGTATGTATGTATGTATGTATGTATGTATGTATGTATATATGTATGTATGTATGTAGACAAATCTTGCAACTTGATTTTCACCCTCTTGCATATAACCGATCAACTTCAAATTTTGCACATATGTATAGTTCGCGTGACAATGCAATCTGACAATTTTTTGAAATAATCAAGATGGCGGTTCCAAGATGATGGTTCCAAATTTTGCTATTGTGCTCCCCGACCGCCGACATGGGTATCAAATGAAAGGGTATGACAAGTATAATACAATTAGCTATGTGGCGTCATACAAAATTTAAAATGGCGGCCAACAAAAAATTGCGGACTACCTTTTTCTTTACAACCCACTCGATATGGGTATCAAATGAAAGGAAATGACAAGGAGAATACTATTAGCTCTGTGGCGTCATTCAAAATTCAAAATGGCCGCCAACACAAAATGGCGGACTACCTTTTTCTTTACAACGCCCTCAGTATGGGTATCAAATGCAAGCGTACGACGAGTATAGTATAGTAAACTGTGTGACGTCATTTCAAAAATCAAAAAATCCATGAAATAATCGGATTTATTCATAGATCAACCATTCTCGGCTGATGACGTCGCGACGATACTAAATCAAAATCTGGAAAAAACGCAGGCAGAGACCCGTGAGGCGTGTTTCTCCCATCCTTGCCCTTAGCCAAGTTTTGACTCTTCTCAATGTTGAAAAAGACCTTTCTGCCGTAGCCACGCTGACTGAAAGGGAAATTATAGTTATGATAATGTATGGAAAAGAAACAGGGTTTAAGATAAAACATTTTGGTGTGCTTACTTAATAGACAAGATAAAATCTCAAATACTCATATGAATTTTGTAGTTAAAATTACAATTAGTAGTACAATTACCTGGAAGTGTAGCCAAGATTTTGAGAAGATTGTGAATTATTGGGAATATGTTGCAGTCACAAGTATCCAATACTTTTAAAACATCTTCAGGCAGTTTGATGTTATTTTTGGACTGCCAGTGATTTTTCCAGAGAGCCAATTCTCCTTCGAATAAAATCATGTTTGTGTTGCTATCCCCATTGCCGATGATAGATAAAAAAATTTCAAACCGCTTTTTTAAATGTTTAAGGTCATCTTCTTCTTCTCCCTGCGCCCCAACTAAATTAGTGGGTGTAATACTTCGTAGGCCAAAACACTCCAATGAGCTAGAACTTAATCTAGATGTTAAATCAGTACAGATATTATCGAGCAGAGGTATATAAACAGATCGTCTGTAGTACTCCTCTGGATCTCCTGGGTGGTTTGCCCTCTTGGTCTGTCTGCCTGCAAGTCTTGGTAACTTTATTTCAGTATCCAACTCTTTTGCTAATTCTTTGGTTTCAGTAAAAATTATACTAAAGGTTTCAATAAATTTCGTTCTCCGTTCCGTTAAGGTAGACAAAGTGTTGGTGACCGCTTTAGACGCTTGATTGGCATCAAGGGATGGTTTTTGCAGAAGTCGACTGAGTGGCAACGTGATTTTTAGGATGTCAATTAATGACAGCATTGATGTTAAAAATTCAGTCGTGCACAAGGAGTTTAGCAAAGTTGTTGCAGCAGTAGATGTCTTGGAATCTTTCCATAATGATATCGATGCGAGTGCCTCAACTCTTTGGCACAACCCAGATCGAAACTGTATTATTCCTTCGTGACGCTCAACCCATTTTGTTTCGCACAAACTCGTCAAATGATGTCCCAGTATTGATTTCAAAATTTGACATCTCTTGGCAGACATATTAAAAAATGAGATTACTGACTTCATTGTTCCCACAGTATTTCTAACACAAGAAACATTAACAGAAGTCGCAAGGGAATTGTTTAGGGAATGATTTAGACAAGGGCATCTGCACGCATTTTTTGCAACTTTCTGTATTTCAGAAACTGCGCCAACAGCTTCAGATGACATTACGCTACAACTGTCAGTACCAATTCCGACACAGTTGCTTAAGTCTAATGATAGGTCTTGCAATAAGTTTATAACAATCTTTCCCAAAGCCTCTCCTGTTAGGCGTTGCTCACTATGCAAATCTTGACCTGAATCGATAGTATTCATGTTATCATAGGCGTCAATGAATTTCACAAAGTCTTCACGAATTTCATTTTTGTATAGATATCTCAAGTTCAATGAAAGCTGCGCGATATGTGAAATGTCTGTTGTTTCGTCAAATATGACCGAATAATATCTAGCAGTTTGAACTTGATACAAAATGGTTTCTGTTATTTCCTCACCGCAGCATGCTATTATTTGATTTTGTGTGGTATTACCTATGTAGGTTGCTCTTGATGAAGCTGTAGCTAAATGTCTCTTGAGGGTCTCATCCCCCGAACACATTTTGAATCTTAGTAGCTCCCTAAAATTTCCCTCATTAGTGGGCCCAGCCTCTTCGTCCAAACAGCCATCATCTCGGTGGCCTCTTAAAGGGATATTTTGTCGGCCTAAGAATAGTATGGACTCTATTATCAGGCGTAGCTTCTCTCTATTTTCTTGAATTAGGTTTAGCCTTTTAGAGCTTACCTGATTAGCAATAGATTTTTCAGGGTTTTCATAACTTTGCTGAAAATCCAGGCAAGTCTGAACGCACGTTTTGTGATAAAACGTGTTTTCGTGGGACTGTATAAATCCTTCTTTACCTAAAAGCTTCGCAAACGAAGTCAAAGGTTGGGTGACAAGGTTTTGGACTATCATTCCTTTATTATGACCGCACTTTTCATCAGAAAACAAAACACAGAATTTACAAAACAATCCTTTTTTAATGTGGGAGAAAGCTAGCCAATTCCTCTGTTCCAATTGCTGATGGCCTAAGTAACGTTTTACTTCCTTGCCATTTTTTTTGTGGACGGAATGTGGTAATTCGTACGATTTTGGAGGTTCCCAATGTCGTTTCAACAATTGATATTTAGTAAAATCATCAATGTTTTTATTTACAAAAAGCCCTATGTCGTTGACAAAGCTCTCGTTATTATAAGTTGAAGTTGATGGTACATTTTCCTTTTGGTTTTTATTGTTAGTAAGTGTAGTCTCTTCCATGTTCACTTTTAGACTATTGTTCAAATCAACATCTTCTTCCATTGATAAGATGTTATTAGCTGCATTTATATAATCAGAACACGGTTGTAATGGCTCTTTGGTTTTTTCTATAGACGGTTCATTTGAGTTCTCAACTGCCTTTTCTACTCTTTGAAAATATGAACTAAATGGGTTAAGCTTCGACCGTTTTCGGTTATTTTGAAATGCCTGAAATAATTAATGGCCTATAAATGTTAGCTTCGTATTAATACGTTATAAAAGGAGGTATAAAACTAAGTTCTTGGTTTACAGTTTTGCACTTTCAATATTCAATTGTGGAGCAGCTGCTCTGTTTTACACGAATGTATGTACCACTGTGTTCAAAAAGTAAGGTGACATTTGAATTTAAACTGCGCGCGCAAATAGATTTGGGGCAGTGCTCTTATTTTTAGGTTGGCAGGACTGTCTTTGACATCTGTGCGAAGGTTCACATCAAAATATTCATTAGTGTTTGAGATACGCTTCGTTTTGTAGGCTGCTAGAAGTGAAATTTTCGATTTTTATGTCTGCATTTTTTGAGCAAAGAATTTGCATTACATTTTGTTTGCGGAATGAATTTTCTGCTGCTGATTCGTTGAGGATGGTGCAAAAAGCCTTTGGTGATGAGGCTATGTCGAAAAAAAATGTTTACAAGTGGTATAAAGAGTTCCAAAAAGGTCGAGAACGTGTCGAAGACGAAGAGCGTCCCGGTCGACCATCAACCTCACGTCCAAAAAATCAAAGATTTGGTGCTTGTAAATCGTCGATTAACAATTAGAGATCTTGCTGATCATGTTGGCATTTCAAAAGGATCAGTTAATACCACTTTGAAGGATGTTTTGGGCCTCAGACGCGTCAAATCTCGATTGGTACCGAAAACACTGAATTTTCTGGAAAAACATCGTCGCGTTGAAGTGTCTAAAACAATGCTTTCTGACTATCAGGACAAAATAAACCGCATTATTACAGGAGATGAGACGTGGATTTATGCTTAGGACCCAGAAACAACCGATCAATCAAGTGAATATCGTGCTAAAGGTGAGGCAAGACCAAAAACACCGCACCAAAGTCGCCCAAAAATCAAGGTCTGCTTTCTTCGATTATCGCGGTGTTGTGCATTTTGAATCCCTTCCGCGGGGTCAAACCGTCAACAAAGAATATTATTTGAGCGTTATGCGTCGTTTGCGTGAATCTGTTCGCCTAAAGAGGTCGGAATTGTGGCGAGACAACTCTTGGTTTTTACACCACGATAATGCACCGTCTCACACTGCATTGATTCTTCGTGACCATTTCGCCTAAAACTCGACCCATATCGTTCCACAACCACCGTATTCAGCTGATTTGGCACCGTGTGACTTCTGGTTATTCAATAAACTCAAAAGACCGCTCCGGGGACACCGCTTTGAGTCAATAGAGGAGATACAAGCCACATCGAAGAGAGAGCTGAAACCCATCCCGGATCGACTTTAACAAATGTTTCGAATATTGGAAAGTCCGTTGGCATAAGTGCATTATATCTGGGGGGATTACTTTGAAGGCGATGAAATTGATTTGGAAGAAAAATAAAGATTTTTCAAAATAAATGCTGAGTCACCTTACTTTTTGGACGCAGTTAAATCAAAACGCATTCTTTTATTTTGTAGGAAATGCAATTTTAAGCTCTGTTGTCCGGCAAGTAATTTATATAATACTTACCGACATACATAATTGCTGCTATTTATGAGCAATTTTTAAGAGCTTGACTGACAGTTAATTATTTCGTTTTTAATTTAATGCAATGTTTTTGTCAACATGAATACAAGAAAAACTGCCGATTTTAGTAATATAAAATATTTGCATTACATAGTTCGTACTTACCATTGTACTGAAGAGATTACTTTAGATTACAAATAAACACTAAACAACACAATAAATCTCATTTAAGATTTAAAGCAGCCTACACACGACAGACTTGGTTGCCAACAAAGTTGACAACATTTTGTGTTGGTGTCACAATTGAAAGTGTGTGGATTGGTTGGCATCTTAAAATTAAGTTTGCCAAACGGTTGGGGTAAAATCAAAAATTTTTGATTTTTAATAGAAGTTGGCAACCATGTTGTATGTTTGTAGTGGTGTTGCGAACTTAGTTGAGAATTGTAAAGTGAAAATGATAGAAAATAACGAATTTTGAACGAATGTTGGCAATCTAGTTGGAGTGTCTGTAAATTTCATGGTGCCAACTTGGTTGCCAACTAAGTTTGTCGTGTGTACGCTGCTTAACACAGCGACTGTTTTATGCACGTAGAGTACCCAAATTAAAAAGCGAAAGATTTTCTGAAGCAATACAATCACAAAAATTAAAACTTTGTATTAATCGAAACAATTCAAAAAGAATTCGGAAAACAATGTCACAAAAGAGGCGGTAACAAATTATCTTAATTCGGAACCCTTATATCAAAGTTCCAATGGCCATGTCATTTCCTTCATATATTTTTCTTTCCGAATTTGTTGAGAATTTAATTCGGCGAAATTTTTGAATTCTCTTAATAGGCCCCCATCCACGGTCACACAAGTGTGAGACATACGGCCAACATCGAAATTTATTTCATAGTGTGCGCGTGTTAAACACAAATTTTCGAAGTTGATCGCCGTATGAAGGAAAAATTAAATTGGTTTGATTTTTCCTTCATACCTGCTTGAATTTTTATGTAAATTTTTATGAATGACTTATATAATATGTAAAACACGATTTGTTTTTATTTTTTTGCATACGAGAAATTTTTATTTCATTAAAAATCATTTTATTTTTTTCGTTGCTGGCTTAGAAAAATGTCAAAACTTCTATGTGTGTATAAATGTCTGTTATTATTCAAAAGATGTTCGTCACACATGTGACCGTGGATGGGGGCCTAATGAATTCGTTACGATAACTTAAAATTGCCAGTGCAAGAGAGATAGAGATTGATTAAATTAGCTGGTAAAAAATCCATCAATCTCCACACTTTATAAAGCGATGCATTTTCGATGGCTTGATTTTGTAATACGGTACAAGGATTGTTAATTAATTCAAGTCGTATAATTTAATCAACTTCGAAAAACTGCATTAATTTTTCTATTCTCCCCCCCCCCCCCCCCCCCCCTTGAAACCGCCACTGATATATACCCAATTGTTTTTAAGTTAAGGCCAGACCTTTGACTTTGATCAGGGTCTGGGCAGTTATTGTAACAGCCAAGAACATGCCTCACGTACATGCTTAACAAGGCATGGTGAGCAAAATGCTATTTTTTATGTATAGGGAGTGGGTAAACTAGGAATAAAATCTGGCGCTTGAAAATATTTCAAGCAGGGACAAGCACATTGGCACAGGGCGGGAATCTTGAGCTATACGTTTTTCCCTGTTACTCTCTCTGGTAAAAAGTTACAACACAAAAGTTTTGGAAATTTACAAAACTATGAAGTGAAGGCTCCAATACTGATTGTATTTTTACATCCCACAAACAATGTATATTTACTACACAGTTGGTAAAAATGCGTAAAGTAGATCAGGAATATTCCTAATAATATATATTTCAAATTTACAAAACCGCTTGTGAATAAAACTTCCAGTATTTTTTTTGTAAAATTACCACAGAAACTGTTTACAGATTGTTTGTTTCATAACACAGAACTCCTTTTATAGAGTGAAAGTTTCGTTTTTCTGTGCAGCAAATGTTGATGTTTAGGCCTATGTCCTTTGCCGCGTCTTTAAATTCGTCATAGCTTCTTTTGATGCCAAAAAGAACCTTCCCACGATGTTCACGCCATCCGCATATCCAAGTAATTTAACAGACTGGTTGCTATCGATGCACTTCTCTGGACTGACGTTTTCCTTATCAGCCATTCTAGGGCCAGATTAAAAACCATTAGGGCCAGCCCATTCCCTTGTTTAAGACCTTGTCGCACTTCGAACTCTTCTGTTGCATTTTGGATCCATACTTTAGCCAGTCCCGCAATTCCAGATGTCCAATTGCCAGAGTACGGTGGACTTAAGCTGCCTTTGTACAGTGGCTCTTCAACAAAGACGTGTGAACAACTTTTAAGTTCTTGGGAGACGTAAATGTAATTTTGTTTTCTAGGTTTGGCAAGAGGTTTGATTTTGACGATTGCATCTCTAATTTGTTTTGCCAGTGTGGTTGAGACAATGGATTTCGATTGTGTGTCTGCGGAGATCAGTTCTCCTGGCAAACGTAGAGCTTGTCCGAACAGCAACTTGCTGGTGTTACACCAATGTCAGCTATTATTGCTGAACGAATTCCTAAGAGTATCCAAGGGAGACTTGTGTGTCAGTTCTTACGCCAAAAGGCATTCGCAGAAATTTGAAAAGTCCGAATGGGGTGATAAACGCGGTTTTATAAATGTCTTTGGAAGCAACGGGAATTTGGTGATAGGCTCTGACGAGATCTATCTTAGAAAAGTGTGTGCAACCGTGAAGATTTATTGAAAAGTCCTGAATATTAGGCAAGGGGTATTTGTCAGACGTTGTGACTGCGTTTAACTGTCGGTAGTCGCCGCATGGTCTCCAATCCGCGCAAACTTTTTTGCGGACCAGGTGCAATGGAGAAGCCACTGGGGACGAAGATGGTCGACATATTCCGAGTTTGATCATTTTATCGAATTCTGATTTTGCTATCTTGTATTTTTCGGAGTTGAGGTGTTTCACCCGGGCACAAGGTAATGGGCCTTGAGTGTTTATGTGATGGGAAACGTTATGATTTACTTGTTCATTGAAATTGGGAGGCGCCTTTACTGATGGGAAGTTATTTAATATTGTTCCGAACTCATCTTGGAAAGAGTATAGCTTTAGGGAGTTTGTTTTAATGTTACGTGCTATGCAACCAACCGAAAGGGTAGTTTTCCTGTCTATTTACTTTTTATGTCGCAAGTTCACTAACAGGTCGAATTTAAACAAGAAATCGGCGCCAAGGATAGTTTAATCGATACCGGCAATTATGAGGTTGTGGTCGGAGTTACGCCGTAGATTTAAGTTTACTGTTAGATGCTTGTTTCGGTATGTTGTAATGGGAGTGCCATTGGCAGAAACTAAACTGTAATCCGCTTTGTGAAGTTTTTCGGAAATAAGACCTTTTGGTATGGCGAATATTTCTGCTTCCGTGTCTATTAGAAAATGCGTTTTTAAATTTTTTTCGAAAATAAATAGGCGGCGAGACTGACTTCGTTGTCGTACCCGAAGTAGATATTTCTAGTTTTTTGGATCGCCGTTTTAGTTTTATTGTTGTCGAAGTTGCATGGCTGTATGCAAATTAAAATAAATATGAAATAAAATAAAATAAAAAATAAATCTTTGGCTGAATAAATGAGTGTTTTTTGAATAAATGAGTGTTTAATTTGTTTTGACTAGATATTAAAATTTTTGTTGTCCGCACATTCTTTTTTCAAAAAGAATAATTCTCGTAACCCAATGTTACTGTTAACATAACATTGCGGAATAGACGTTCCACTTCGACTTCTGGAAGCTGCACATTATTATTAACATTCATATTAAATAAAGGAATGCGCACTATTAAATTACAATTAAATTAATATTTATAAAATAAAAAAAGCACAATAACTATATTAGGCTAGTGCCGATAGTTTTTTGGAAAAAAAAATTAATAGCAGGAAGTGACCAGCAATGAAATGTCGTTAAGGTTATAACTAAACGAAAAAAAATTTTAAACTCGAAAAAAAGGGAACTGGTAAAATGGGGATGCTATTTAGGGGTTAAAAACGATTTTTTGCGATTTGCGGTGAAACATGACCTCCTAGTGGAAAATGTTTAATACAAAAGTTGTAGATAATAAAAAGATCTAAAACTTTTGTATTTAACATATTTTGACATAACCTCAAATTTTCCAAGAAAATGGCGGAAAATCGATTTTTCAGTTTTTAATTTTTTTCTCCCGTAAAAATAATTTAATTTACATGAAAATTTGTAAGAGTATACCTTGTCTTGCATTAAATAAGCATGATTTTTTTTGTTTGGAAAATTGATAGTTTCCCAGAAATTAACATTTTTCGAAAAAAATACCCTTATCTTGAATGGACAACTTTATTGATGTTTTTTTCGAATTTTGATATTCAATAAGTGCTCATTTAACCATTGAAATGTCTAGTTTCAAATGGTCTATACATTTTGATACTTTATTTTCCTTAAACCGCTTAAAATTAAGAAAAACCGAACACCTGATTTTTCGAATCACGTACATATTTCTCGATTTTTTCAATTTTTTTCAATTTTTTTAATTTTTTCTGAAGGATTAAATTTTAATGTTAGAACTTAAATAAATTTATTTACATAAAGGGTGGCAAAACCATCCTGAAAATTTTAAATAAATAAGAAATAAAATAACAATTTCGTTTGAATTGAATTACGGGCGACTAGCTAAATGCTTCCAGTTTCTTAATAAAACTTAATCAATATGGTTTTGGGAGATTTTTTATACATTATTTGACCGCAAATACAATATAATGGAAAAATTAACACCCGCTCACATTCATCGAAAATGTCAAGCTAGTTATAATAGACAAAGTTCAATCGACGAATCTATTTCTTATTTATTTAAAATTTTCAGGATGGTTTTTCCGCACTTTTTGTAATTAAATTTATCTAATGTAAGTAATATTATATGACACTAAGTCCTGTCATTAAAATTTAATCCCTCATTAACAGAAAAAATTAAAAAAATTGATAAAAATTGAAATGCAAAAAATGTGAGGCAAAAAAGTTTTTTTTCCAAAATTACAGACTTTCAATATAGTCGAGGCAATGAAGCAAAAAAGTTCCTAATTGGTTGGGCGCGGACGGATCGGAATGCGGTTTTTTGCATTCGCTTCCAAAAATTATTTGTAAAAAATGGCTCATTTTTTTTTCTGAACAAACCGGAAATTGCACCTGTTCACCTGTATGTATGTTTGTATGTATGTAGACAAATCTTGCAACTTGATTTTGACCCACTTCCATATAACCGATCAACTTGAAATTTTGCATATATGTATAGTTCGCGTGACAATGCAATCTGACCATTTTGTAAAAAAATCAAGATGGCGGTTCCAAGATGGCGGCCGAATTTTGCAATTTTGCTCCTCGACCCCCGACATGGGTATCAAATGAAAGGGTATGACAAGTACAATACAATTACCTAAGTGGTGTCATTGTAAATTCAAAATGGCGGCCAACACAAAATGGCGGACTACCTTTTTCTTTACAACACCCTCGGTGTGGGTATCAAATGAAAGGAAATGATGATGATTTAAATCACACCCTTTCATTTGATACCCATACCGAGCGCGTTGTAAAGACAAAGGTAATCCGCCAATTTGTGTTGGCCGCCATTCTGAATTTGGAATGACGCCACATAGGTAATAGTATTCTACTTGTCATTTCCTTTCATTTGACCCATATCGAGCGCGTTGTAAAGAAAAAGGTAATACGCCATTTTGAGTTGGCCGCCATTTTGAATTTGAAATGACGCCACATAGGTAATTGTATTGTACTTGTCATACCCTTTCATTTGATACCCATGTCGGGGGTCGAGGAGCAAAATTGCAAAATTCGGCCGCCATCTTGGAACCGCCATCTTGATTTTTTTACAAAATGGTCAGATTGCATTGTCACGCGAACTATACATATATGCAAAATTTCAAGTTGATCGGTTATATGGAAGTGGGTCAAAATCAAGTTGCAAGATTTGTCTACATACATACATACAGGTGAACAGGTGCAATTTCCGGTTTGTTCAGAAAAAAAAAAATGAGCCATTTTTTACAAATAATTTTTGGAAGCGAATGCAAAAAACCGCATTCCGATCCGTCCGCGCCCAACCAATTAGGAACTTTTGGCCTTTTTAGTGCTTCATTGCCTCGACTAATAGCAGATATCTCGAAAACTATACAAGGTATCGAAAAACTTGACTGATTAAAACTTGTTGCAACTTTCATCGGCTTTCATTTTGTGGTGATGGTTATGTCGCTAGGGCGCATAGTTTCCGAAATAAAAACGAAAACCCGAAAAAACGGACCTTCAACCCCCCCCCCCCCCCCCCCTCACCATCGGCTCTAGGGCTACGGGCGGGGACTTTTGATATGTTTACCACCTAACTAGTCCAAACAAAGTTACGAAGTCAAAAATTGTGTTCCAAACATTTCCTTTTATACCTTTTCGTTGCCTGGCCTAATATAGATATAATATGTTAGCCCAGTCGTCAGAGACAAATATAGACCGAAAGCTCGCACAAAATGTGATCTCGCTGATAATTGGGACTTAGGTACTTTTTTGGATGTAGAAAACGATAAAAAAATCTTTGCTGCGCTAAAGTGTGTGCTAAGTTTCCAATATCGAAAAAAAATTCGAAAATTTGGTTTTGCGTTATATATCGAAAAATAAAAAAAATTTCGAAAAACTAATAGCGCCACGGGAAAGAGCGGAAAATTTTACTAAAAATTATATTATAACTTATTTTAAAAAAAATTGTTTTATTATTATAAAAAAATATTAAAAATAAGAAGCAAATTCGAAAAATCTAAGTGCGCCAAAAAGCTGAATTCAAATATTCTAGCGAGGCGTTCGGGGAAAAACTAAAGTATCCTTGCCTAAAATGTACGCAAAAATAAAAATAAAAAAAGCATTTTAAAGAGGAGACTCTAAGCTTTCCAAGGAAGCCATTAGTTTTTAACTTTTTGTTTTTTTTCTCATAGAAAATTTGACCGGAAGTTATAATTTGTAAAATTCTCACTGAATTTTATAAAATTGAAGATATATATTAATAGAGGCGTACGAAAAAAAAATCCTGGTACATTTATAATTACTAGACATTTACTTTTGATGTAAAAATAATTAAAAAGATAAACATTGTCTCTGTTTAATAAAATTTATGACTTAAAATATTAATTTTTTCTTACAGCATTCATTCGACGCAATTTTTAACTTCAAAAACAGCCGGCACCAGACGAGAGAAGTGAAAGACTGCCGGCGGCTCGGGCGCGTCTTTCTTCTTCATCATATTCTGCGTGTCGGCTGTTTTTGAAAATAAAAATGCCGTCGAATGAATGCTGTAAGAAAAAATGAATATTTTAAAACATAAGTTTTATTATACAGAGACAATGTTTATCATTTTAATTATTTTTACATAAAAAGTAAATGTCTAGTACTGATAAATGTACAAGGATTTTTTTTCGTACGCCTCTATTTATATATATCTTCAATTTTATAAACATCAGTGAGAATTTTACTTTAGAGGGTATAGCTGGGTCAGCCTATCCGATGGGGTATATTTCACGGATCCGGTTCTCCAGGTTCGGGGGTTGGGCGAAAGGTTGACAACCTC
Organism: Thereva nobilitata; assembly: GCA_963855945.1. NCBI lineage: Eukaryota > Metazoa > Arthropoda > Insecta > Diptera > Therevidae > Thereva > Thereva nobilitata. The sequence continues at coordinate 97,888,355 of OY979695.1, forward strand.
TCCTCGGAAAACAACTCTTGTTATGGAATCGAGAAATCAGCCTCGGAACAGCCAGCAATTACGGCAAAGACCCCAGCAACGTCCCAGGACTAACGTATAAAATTTGCAACATGGAATGTGAGAACATTATATAGACCTGGAGCAATGGCAGAAATGATAGATGAGCTTAGACGATATAGAATACTCATCGCAGGACTACAAGAACTAAGATGGACTGGTAAAGGAGTCCTAGAACGAAGAGACACTACGATATTCTACACTGGCAATAATGACTCCAGAAGAAACTTTGGGGTAGGTTTATGTGTACTTAAACCTCTACTCAACAATGTAATATACTTCACCCTGCTTAACGATCGGATCGCGACCCTAAGAATCAAATCCAGATTTCATAATATAACATTCATCACGGTGCACGCGCCTACAGAAGAAAAACCAGAACAAGAAAAGGATGACTTCTATGAAACTCTTAGAGTGACTTATGACCAAGTCCCTTCTTACGATATGAAAATCGTATTAGGCGACTTCAACGCGAAAGTGGGTAAGGAACCATATTATTATTCCTGCGCTGGCAAATTCTCGTTGCACGAAGAATCAAACGATAACGGGAACAGAATGGCCGAATTCGCTATTGCAGGAAGTTTGACAATAGCTAGCAACTGGTTTAACCATAAGAATATACAAAAAAGGACATGGACATCACCAGATGGCAGGCACCATAACCAAATCAACCATGTTATAGTTAACACTAGGCATGGAAGTATCGTACTGGATGTAAGGAGTTTCCGAGGAGCGAACGTAGACCCCGATCATTACCTAGTTGTTGGGAAAACGAGGGCGAAAAAACTAGCGACAAGACATAGAAGAAACAATGATAGACAAACAAAGTGGAACATAGAAAAATTAAGAAATGAAGAAACAAAACAACAGTATGAAAGAATGTTAACAGGAAAGCTAGAGGAAATTACAAGAAGTTTGGAAGTGGAAAATGATCTGAGCGTGATGTGGAACTCGTTAAAAGAAAAAATCACAGAGACAAACAAAAGTGTATTAGGCACACAAAACCAAGAGAGAAGGAGGCATTGGTTTGATGATCAATGCAAGAGAAGCATTGAAATAAAAAACCAGGCAAGACAGGTGTACCTAGCAAGAATGACCAGAGGAAATCAAGAAAAAAATGTAGCAGCACGAAGAGACACGAAAAAGTTATTAAGGAAGAAAAAACGTGACTACTTCAGAAATAGAATAAGTGCGATTAAGCAAAGCTACACTAATAAAGACGCTAGGAGTTTCTACAAAGAAGTCAACATGATTAAGAAAAGTTATAAACCCACCTGCACCATGGTAAGAAGAGAAGATGGTACTATAGCTAGTAGTTTCGAGAACATACTCGAGGTGTGGGAGAAATACTTTAGAGACTTCTTCAAAGAAAACATAAGCCTAACACAGGGAGAAGCAGACAACCGTAGTACAGGTGACCCAGAAAACGATACGACAGATCTTACAATAGAAGAAGTTGCAAATGCCATAGCGAAACTGAAAAATCATAAGGCTCCAGGTCTAGATTGCATACCTCCGGGAATTTTAAAAAATGGTGGAGAGAAGTTATGCCATGTCTTACATAGCCTCATCGCAAAACTATGGAGAAGCAGCAAGATGCCAGAAGAATGGCTTTTAAGCACAATAGTCCCAGTCCATAAAAAAAGTGAATTGATGAACTGCAAAAACTACAACTATCTTTGTTGAACACAGCCTACAAAGTGCTTTCACATATTTTATTTAATAGACTGCAACCACATTTGGAAGATAAAGTAGGTGATTACCAAGCAGGATTTAGAACGACTAGATCGACAACAGACCAGATTTTCATAATGAGACAAATACTTGAAAAATGCAGGGTAGAAAGCATTGATATTCATCTTATTTTTGTAGACTATAGAAATGCTTACGACCTGCTGAATAAAAGAGAGTTGTGGAAGAAGATGAGTGAAATGGGTTTCCCCAAAAAATTAATAGAACTATGCAGAATGACCACCAAAAATTGTAAAACACAAGTGAGAATACGAGGATGCAACTCGATCAACTTCCCTCAAGAATCGGGTCTGCGACAAGGAGATGCGATCTCACCAATACTTTTTAACATTGCTCTGGAAGCAATAATGAGGGAAACACAGCTTAATGGAGCAAATAGCATCTTCACAAGGAACATTCAGGTACTAGCCTTCGCAGATGACATAGTCATAATTGGACGCAAAGCGCAAGATGTAAAGGAAACCTTTTCCAAAATTGTCCAAAGTTCAGCAAAGTTTAATCTACGAGTAAATGACACAAAAACAAAGTATATGATCGTATCAAAATGAGGACAACGATTAGGGCGAATTATCAGCCTTGACGATCATAGTGTGGAAATTGTAGAAAATTTTATCTATTTAGGGACAATGCTTACTGCAGAAAATAAGATAAAGGACGACATCCATAGACGCATCGTGGCCGCAAATAAAACCTATTTTGCACTAGTCCCGGTCCTAAAAAACAAAGAAATTTCAAGACAGTGCAAGGTCAGACTATATAAAACATTAATCCGCCCAGTCCTATGCTACGGGTCTGAGGCTTGGACATTGACCCAAAAAAACAGAAAATCAGCTTAAAATTTTCAAAAGGAAGATCTTAAGAAGAAAATTTGGTCCTGTAAGGGTTAACCAGAACGAATGGCGCATTAGGACAAACGAAGAACTTCAAGAAATGTATGACGAAATTAATATAGCTACATACATAAGACTGCATCGACTGCGATGGCTCGGACACGTTGTACGAGCTTCAGAAGATAGAATGCTAGCCAGGATTTTTAATGGTAGAGCATCAGGAAGAAGAAGAGTAGGGCGACCAAGAAATAGGTGGATGGATGACGTGCTAGGAGATATACGGAATTTCGTATGGTAAATTGGAGAGAGCTAGCAAGACGTAGAGACGACTGGAAGAGGAGACTTCGAGAAGCCCGAGTCCTGCAGGAAGAAGAAGAGAATTCTACAAATTATAACTTCCGCTCAAATTTTCTATGAGAAAAAAAACAAAAAATTAAAAAGTAATGGCTTCCTTAGAAAGCTTAGAGTCTCCTCTTTAAAATGCTTTTTTTATTTTTATTTTTGCGTACATTATAGGCAAGGATACCTTAGTTTTTCCCCGAACGCCTCGCTAGAACAATAATTAAATTCAGTTTTTTTGGCGCGCCTAGATTTTTCGAATTTGCTTCTTATTTTTAATAATTTTTTATAATACTAAAACAATTTTTTTTAAAATAAATTTTAATTTAATTTTTAGTAAAATTTTCCGCTCTTTCTCGTGGCGCTATTAGGTTTTCGAAATTTTTTTTATTTTTCGATATATAACGCAAAAACCAAATTTTCGAATTTGTTTTCGAAATTGTGACCTTAGCATACACTTTGGAGCAGCAAAGTTTTTTTTATCGTTTTTTACACCCAAAAAAGTCCCAGTTTTCAGCGAGATCACATATTGTGCGAGGTCAAAGTCTCTGACAACTGAGCTATGCATATTTTTAAATTTTTCTAAACTGTTACGAAAAGTCTTGCAACCGATCTCGCAATAACAAGACCAAGCCCAAGACTTAGTTATGCTCGCGCCACCAAACCAAGCCCAAGCCTATATCAGTCTTGGCTTGTTCCTGCGGTTTCTCATCACTACGCAGCGGGAAATGTAATGGCTAAGTAAGCGTGGTGGTAATGCGCTTCACCCATTACCTTTGTGATGAAGTAATAGGTTACTTTTACATAGGGATGTCATAGGGCGGTAAGTAGTTAACCTAAATTTCCAGTAGAATTTTTCGATTACCATGTAGGCGGTTACACAAATCATTAAAGAATTCTTTGGTTAGCGGAGTAACCCCTCCCTAGTTTTCCCTCTGGGTAACATACACGCATACATGCAAGCATACAGAAACTTTCTTTTATTAATATAGACCCTGCAAACAATTTCTCGGCTTTTCTCGGAGGCTCGCTTTCTCGAACCATTCTCGATTCGAAAACTGTTTGCGAAAGGTACGATAAAAGCTTCAAAACCCACCATAAAAGCTTTCCTAGTACATTAGTTTCGATATCTTGCTCCGCTTTTATTGCCTTCGAATTCGTTTACGAGTCGTTTACGAGCCCGAGTTCGAAGCAAGCTCTCGCTTTTGCGTGTCGTTCTCGAATCGTTTCCGAATGGAAATGTTTGCAGGGGATTATCATAAAGTAAGAATGATTTCCAACGACGCACAGTGGGCTCGAACTCGGCAAAACGCGCGCATAGACATTTACGGACGCAGAAATCATATTAAAATTGCTATACAAACAGTTCTTTATGTTTTTGAGGTCGCTGATTTGGAATTTGAGGTCAAAAACGTGTTTTAACCAATTATAGGTGGCGCCACCGTCGATTTTTTATATTAATTAAAATATATTGTGCTGTTTGATGTGGTTATATAGGTTTTTGAGGTCGCTGATTCCAAATATGAGGTCAAAAACGTGTTTTGGACAATTATAGGTGGCGCCACCGTCGATTTTTATATTAATTCAAGTAGAATGTGCTATTTTATGTGATTATATGGGTTTTTGAGGTCGCTGATTTTAAATTTGAGGTCAATAACAATCATAGGTGTCGCCACTGTCGAGTTCTGTTGAATTTTATTACTCGAAGCAATTTGGTATGTTTCTACAGGTTTTTCGAACTATATTCATTCTAAATTTTAAAGAAAAACAACAATATAGTAAAAATATTTTTTTTATTCTATATCCAGCAATATTTAATAAATAATTAACTGTTCGATCTATAAATTAACAAGTAAGAAGACAAAATATTAACGTTCAAAGTGTACTTTTTGAATCATTTGAGAATTTCAACAGTAATTCTAAAATTTCAGTTAAAATAGTGAAATTTGTACTTTCATTAGTACCTACAAGACTTGCTTTATATTTCATTCTCACTATCTATCACTACAAAACATCATTTAATAACAATATAAAATAAGAAAACCATAATGTAACCTGTTTTCTCCATTTTTTAGATGTAGAACTTCAAATTTTAATTATTAGACACTTCTTCGACAACTCGGTGCGAAAAAAGTTGATGCTAACTTCCTCTGAATGCATAAACAAACTTAAACTTTGAGAGCCACAACACTGGCATTTAAAAAACAAGGGATGAGACTGTGAACACTACTTACCGACAGATGGTAACTTAGTAGATGAAAAATCATATATGGTGCAAGAAAAAAGCATTTCAATACGTATATATTTTCCTTTTAACACGTTGGAATATTTTATTTTACCAGAAACAAAAAGTATGAATATTTGATTTTCGGTATTTTATAAAAATGAAAATGTTTGGACCTCCACCAAGGCCAATCTTGCAGGTCTTTGCAGCTGGAAATTTGATGACATGTTTTTGAATGTTAGAACAAATATCATCGTTTTCGTACAAATCTCATCGCTGCACTCCACTGCACAAAAAAGTTCTGATCTTTTTAATTGTAAAAAAACATTTTTCTTTACAATAATCAGTTTAATGCAGCCAATTATATCCATGCAAATATTGGCTCATGAAACTTTATGGAATTATAAAGCAAAGATAGACCCTTATTTTCCTCAAAAAATCATTACCGCACATCATTGCATACAAAAAATACAGTATTTTTTCGAATTTTCAAAAATAAGAAAAAACGAAAAAAATTAAAAACTGTAGAATTGACGTTAATTTTACACATCACACCATAGTTAAATGACCTTGATGTGACAATTTCTGATCTTCATAATAACTGATCTTAAAGAATTCGACATTAGAACCCGAAAAAATCGAAAGTAAGTTTTTTACTGTATGCGCGCCTTTTGCCGAGATCGAGCCCACTGTGCGACGGCTACCTTGTTCACCTTGAACCGTGTAAACAAACTTTTCTTAAAACCTGCGCATAAAAAAACCAGTTAACAATCAAGTTCATATTTATTAGTTTGTTTATGCACAACATATAGAATTTTCACTAAATTTACTCATCTCGGCGGTCGCATCTCTACCATATTTCTTTTAAAATTTTGCAATCTCCTCAAAGTCATTAATTTCGTAGTTAATTGATAACACGAAAAAACTGGTCATGGATAAAACTTGATTTTTTTTAATTTCGTCTTATGTAAGTTTTGATTACAACAGAGCGGAACTTACTTTTTTGCGATCCCATCTGCCGAATCCATGACTAGAGAAATGTAAATCTGATGTAATTTTTAAACAATTGCACTTATTCAACTTTTTTATTTTTTTTTTGTACCTTTTCACTTCAGTAACATTTCTTTTTATTTTTTATTTACCCATAAAATATATTTAACAATTTGAATTTCAAAAAAAGCTTTTTTTCTTGTCGACTAAATAATACCTATATACAATTCAATCATAACACAAAATCATAAAGACTTTTATCATTTCTATACGTTAGTTAGTTAAAAATCTGCTTGCAATAAGTATGGACCAATCACCGCGGCAGATATCGAAGAACTGATGTTAAATTAGTGAACACCTTCCTTTCATTCAGATTAAAAAATTGTAAGCAAAAAGCTTTGCATCTTTCGATATCCGTCTTCTGCGGGCTTTCATAACGTTTGCCAAAAATCAAGCACCAAACTTTAATTTGGAATTTTCAAAATTTCCTGGTTCTTGGTTTTTTAATAATTTGTGGCGGTATGCTTTTAGATAGCGAAAGCTAGTCTTATGTGCACGTGACTTGCTTGCTAAACTTGTAACTCTTCACACCCTGTAAGCTTTCGATGGAGTTTTGCCTATGGGACTCTGTGCACCTTTGTGACATGGTAGAAAGTTTTTTTTTCTTAATATAATTACTTACTTACGTATTTGCCTCTACAACCAGTATCCAGTTCTGAACTTTCCCAAATGTCCCACCATTCTGTCCTGATTCCGAAGCCATGTTATGCAGTTTGGCAGCTCTAATCTCTGGTCGTCTTGGTCTACACCATTCTTACAGCGGAGGTCTAATCTATGTTGCTGTGGTATCGCATAAATCCATATGGCGATCGTGTAAATCTGAGTCCACAACTTTACAACAGACAAACTCCCACGATCAATACGAACACTTCCTAGATCACAGAACTAAAATTCAGCAATTTAGATTTCCAACATCCTCGCCATTTCTGATTGTTTCATTCTACGATGGTTAAGACTGTTGGGGCTTTGCGAAAAATTGTGAACTCAGAAGTATGCGATCAGATCACCACACCGAACCGCAAAAGATTTGCTCGGCCTAGTTCTTTTTGACTTGCACGAGTTAGATGTCCTGCCCACCGCAACCTACCGAACTTTATTTTCATCATGACATCCATTTCTTCGGTTATTGTGCTTACAGACATAGGCAGAAGAGACGGCATGAGAAGCCAAGAAAGAAGAAATATTATTTAGACGGGAGAAGTGGAAAGACGAACGACCCTGACCGTGAATGGAATTGAACCAAACACCTCTAGAAAACCCCGATGTCAGTTGGTCTGGACGGTGTTCCGGGTATCTATACTTTGCTTATTATATTTTTCATGGTCAACAATCATTTAGAATGCGGCATTGTCTCATTTTTTAAAGAATTCTACTCTGATCATCAGTGTTGTTCCTTTACGCGTAGACTTTAATTGTCTACATCACAACGTAAACAATGCGTAAATAATTAAATTTGATGTAGACAATGTCAACTATGTCGACAATGACGTACACAATGTAGACAATGCATTATGTTAGACTGTTAGGTTAAGGACCACTGACATGTAGATTAGGGTGGAGCGAAAAAAAGTTTTTTTTTGCATTTCGATTAGTAATAGTGCGGAAAAGTTGCTACATGATGTGAGTATAAAAAGTGTAAAATTATATGAAAATCAAATTAACTCTTGAGTTGCCGCAACGCTCTCGAAAGATGGACAAAAAAGTAAAAAATGTATGATATAGGAAAATTATTATGTTTTGAATTCAATCAAGTTACATCTTACGGTGCTCCAACGAATTCACATTTTTAACTTTTTCTCAAATTTTCAAGGTCGTTGATTATTGACGTTTGGTTTTCTTTAAAACTTTCAGAGAAATTCGAATCGAAATATGGTGAAAAATTAAAATCACGAAAAGATATGGCACTGAATAAATACGCTCTAGCGGCTTATCATCTACATCCTATATACGACGATGATAAATTGACTAATGCACACAAGCAAAAAATTAACATTTTCTTATTTAAAAAATTTGATTCTACTGGGTTAGAAGAATGGGATAGTTTTAAAAGGAAAACCGAATTTTTCAAGTAACTGTTCGAAAATGGTATAACAAAGCCATCCAGCTTCATCTGCGCAAATAGAAAGACTTTTCTCGAGCTGGTCATACGTTCATTCTTGAGTTGAAATCGGTTAACCTTCGGAAGGTCAAAAAAACTATTTTACATTTAAACATAAAAAATTTAAATTTTTCAATTTTTTGCCTTTTTTCATAGTTAGCAAGTAGCTTTTCATAGTAAGCAAAAGGCAAAAAATTGAAAATTGAATTTTTTCAGTTTTTTCAAAGTCCTAAAATGGGCATTTTAAAAAAAGTAATGAAATATTGCGTATGCTCACAAGAAAGTACATAAAAAAACCAACAATTTAAAAAAAATTTCACCGTACGATGATTTGGCATAAAATGGCGGCAATTTTAATATTTTTCGAAAAGTGCCAATTGTTGCCGTAAAAATCGAGATTTTTCAACCACGTACTTATAGCATCAAAATACATATTTTCTCCAATTTTAATTAAAATCCGACTATATACCCGTTATTTATAGCATTTTTAGTAAAAAAAGTGGGTGTGCGTACTTATATACGCGCATTAGAAGTTATACTTCTTTGGCGTGATTTAAGACTAGTATTTAATTTGCAGGTGGAAGCATCATGATGCTGACACGCTCCAGCCTGTCGGTTCTTTTCAGCAATGCTTCCCCAGCTGGATCAGCTTTTATCTACCTGCTAATACTACCGATATTTCTAAGCCTTACTCTCTTCCTTTTGGTTTATTTGCGCGTTACCTTCTGATGGAGCATATTTAGAGTCTCCTCCACTTTATTCTTTGCAACACCCGATGTCACCATGTAGTCTATGATGTTCTCTACTCTGAGTCGTGCCTGAGCTGTCGCTTGCAGAGCAGCAGTTTGCTCGGCTAATATCGGGCATTCCAATAGGACATGCTCTGTGTCTTCTATCACATTTAGGAATGCTGGGGACAGCCAAGACATCTTGTCCGAACCGATGCAGGTATGCTCTGGAACACACATGTCCACTCAAGAACTGTGAGAGGTCGTAACTCATCTCTCCATGCTCTCCCGTGACCCTTCCCTCCACATTTGTTATGAGCCTGTGGGTCCATCGACCTTTAGTAGATTTACTCCACCTCCTTTCCACTACTGAAATAAACGTCACTTCTAAATTATGTTGAATTCCCTAGATTCTTCTTCTAATAGTTACTCAATTGAATTGAGCAGCTTTAGGTAACTGAAAAATGATACGAAGTGCCTTTGAACTATTTTGTTTTGGTGGACTTGGAAACTCATTTTTCTAGACAAGTTGTTCTTATTTATACAGCTAATACAGGTTTTTATGCCCACCATGTTTTTATTTTAGTCTGTTAAAAGTCCCAGAATATTACTTAATTCGCTGACGCAGCGACACAAAATGCCCCTTGGCAAAAGACATGAGAAGACAGCACTGCTACTATTCCAGAAGGTTCATGATCGTGTTCTAATTATTTTCTAGTTTTTGGTACAGCAGATTTAAAATAAAACCATTTAATTCAAAAGTTTTTTTACCCATTTTTATTATATTCTTTTTAGTCTTAATTCTGTCATTTTTGGATTTTACTTTTTACAAAATTCTGGTGAAGTGATTTGTTATGCATACCATATTTCCAGCGCCATTTTGAATTTTCTAATTTTGACAACAAATTTATTATTTCCGACGTTAAAACACCCCCAAATAGCAATTTTCAGTGAAATCGAATCGTAATTGCCAAAATCGTACCGCCATATTGGCGCAGACATTTTGATTTTTTTAAAATTTTGCCCACAGATTCGTCATTTGTGACCTTAAAAACTCCCCGATACCGATTTTCAATGGATCCGGAACACATTTGCAAAATTCATCCGCCATTTTGAATTTTCAAATTTGACTACAGAATCGTCATTTGTTGTGGCCCTAAAAATCTCCCGATACCGACTTTCAATGGATTCAGAACACATTTGCAGAATTCATCCGCCATTTTTAATTTTCAAATTTTGACCACAGAATCCTCATTTGTGGCCCTAAAAACACCGCGATACCGATTTTCAATGGATTCAGAAAACATTTCCAAAACTCATCCACCATTTTGAATTTTCCAATTTTGACCACAGAATCGTCATTTGCGGCCCTAAAAACTCCCGATAATCACACACATGACATCGCTGTTGTGCGCAAAGCTTCCCGCCCAACAGGCACACCCTTCACATTTGCCTTCACCGATCTCCACATATACCAGCAGTATATTTCGCAACATACCCCACATACCATCACACACATGGCATCGCTGTTGTGCGCAAAGCTTCCCGCCAAACAGGCACACCCTTCACATTTGCCTTCACCGATCTCCACATATACCAGCAGTATATTTCGCAACATACCCCAATCGTGTATCTTTTCTTCTCAACTTCTCATCGCTGTTGTGCGCAAAGCTTCCCGCCAAACAGGCACACCCTTCACATTTGCCTTCACCGATCTCCACATATACCAGTAGTGTATTTCGCAACATACCCCCCTGCAAACATTTACATTCGGAAACGATTCGAGAACGACACGCAAAAGCGAGAGCTTGCTTCGAACTCGGGCTCGTAAACGACTCGTAAACGAATTCGAAGGCAATAAAAGCGGAGCAAGATATCGAAACCAATGTACTAGGAAAGCTTTTATGGTGGGTTTTGAAGCTTTTCTCGTACCTTTCGCAAGCAGTTTTCGAATCGAGAATGGTTCGAGAAAGCGAGCCTCCGAGAAAAGCCGAGAAATTGTTTGCAGGGCCCAATCGTGTATCTTTTCTTCTCAACTTCTCATCGCTGTTGTGCGCAAAGCTTCCCCCGCCCAACAGGCACACCCTTCACATTTGCCTTCACCGATCTCCACATATACCAGCAGTATATTTCGCAACATACCCCAATCGTGTATCTTTTCTTCTCAACTTCTCATCGCTGTTGTGCGCAAAGCTTCCCGCCAAACAGGCACACCCTTCACATTTGCCTTCACCGATCTCCACATATACCAGTAGTGTATTTCGCAACATACCCCAATCGTGTATCTTTTCTTCTCAACTTCTCATCGCTGTTGTGCGCAAAGCTTCCCGCCCAACAGGCACACCCTTCACATTTCCCTTCACCGATCCCCACATATACCAGCAGTATATTTCGCAACAGCAGCTTTTACACAAGGTTATCATGTATCTCTTCTTCTCAACTTCTCGTTGATCATGTGTATATTTACTCTATGCTATAGAAAATTTGGCTCTCAAAATATAAAATCGAAATTGTTGTTGTTGTTGTTTTTCTACATTAGGCCACTGGGTGAAGTCACATTTTCTACGATATTCGAGATACCAACAATATATTTCGCAAAATCAGCTTTTATCGAGGCTTTCTGGATTTGTTTATACAAGCGCTGAACATGCGATTGAAGAATAGAATTTTTATCTTTCTTTCTTTCAGCCAATATGAGGGTGTGTATGTGTGAATGGAATAAGCAGAGAAGCAGATATCGACTTCTCGTAGATGAATACGATTGATATGAGTTTATATGTATGGTGAATGGTTGATATGAATTATTCGTGTTCTTACTGTCAACCTATCAACAACGGATTTTTCATTTAATTAAAAGTAATGTCTGACGTCGGGAAAAAAATTGTGTCGCTAATAAACCAGGCTTTACCTCTAATAAAGGAAAGCAAAAATGAAGTGGAAATTACAAAGTGGATAAAGAATTGTAACTATAACATCCGAATGATAAATAAATATCAAAGAAATAGTGATACAATTGGTGAAAAACGAGGATTTGAAGCAAACATTGCGATGCTAAATTATTATCGTGAAGTGTTAAAAACCTTCCTGCATACTGGTTCGGGTATTAAAAATCGTGAGAAATTATTAGTGTGGAAAGATATACAATCCGCCTTTAGTTCTCGAATTAGGTCATCGGTTATTCAAAATCTAGGATATAAAGATCCAAAAATATTTTTAAACAATGCCGGTAAAACGTTAATAATAAGAGTTAAAAATATTTTAAAACAATTTTCAATGATAAAAATTAATACAACATTGTGTGGTGAATTTAAGAAAATAATGTCAAATGGTGATATGTGTACAGATTTAAAATATATACAAACTGCTAATATAAATATTGACTTCGGAACTGATTTAAAGGAAATAGTGAATGATATTAAGGAGAAACTTTTAAGTGAGTTGGAAGAATTTCAGGAACGGGATAGTGGATGGGCATTAGTGAAAATAATAAATTTAGGTGTTAACATAAACAGAAATTCGGTGTTTAAAGGATCCTCATATATGGAATTGCCCGCTGAGATAAAAAATAAAAAAGCATGTGTAAATGTAATAAACTTTGATAATGCATGCTTCGCATGGAGTGTAGTAAGTGCATTACATCCAGTATCAAATACTTCACATGCATATCGTGTAAGCTCCTATCCTCATTATGATAGTGTATTAAATTTAAATAATATTGAATTTCCTATGAAAATAAAAGATATACCCAAATTTGAAAAAAATAATAATCTAAGAATAAATGTGTATACATTAATAAAAGAAAATAAAAAAATATTAACAGTACCAATATATATCAGTAAGAATGAATATGCTAAATGCATACACTTACTGATATTTACTGATGATGACGATGCTGAGAATGAAATGAATGTGGATGAAAATTGTGGCAATTACCACTATTGCTGGATAAAGGATCTCTCAAGGTTAGTTCGTACTCAAATTACAAAAAGGAAACAAAAAACATGGATTTGTGATCGATGCTTAAACCATTTCATCAGTGAGTACAATTTAAACAAACATATAGAAGAATGTAAACAAATAAATACCTGCAGAGTCATATTACCTACAGAAAAATGGGTAAATTTTAATAACTATAAGTATAAAGAAAAGTGCCCTTTCGTTATTTATGCTGATATTGAGTGCATATTAAAATCATTAAACGATGATACACAAAGTAATACAACACCCTATCAAAAGCATGAAGCTCATAGTATAGGATACTTCTTCCAGTGTTCCTACGATGAGAAATTGAGTTATTATCGCTCTTATAGAGGAGAAAAATGTTTGGAATGGTTCGCTCAAGAATTGGAGCTGATTAGCAAAGATGTATCGGAAATTTTTAAAAAGATAATTGCACTGGATATGAATACAAAGGACCGAGAGATGAAGCAAAAAGCAGCCAAATGTTGTCATATTTGTCAGAAAACCTTTATAATATCTGATATTAGAGTTTGTGACCATGATCATCTTACTGGAAAATTTCGAGGAGTTGCTCATCAAACCTGTAATTTACTTTATCAGGATAGCCATGTTATTCCAGTAGTTTTCCATAACCTTTCTGGATATGATAGCCACTTCATAATAAAAGATATAGCACTTAATATTAATGGAAGGATTGATTTATTACCGCTAACAAAAGAGAAGTATATCTCCTTCACCAAACATGTAGATGAGACCTCCATCAATCTACGATTTATTGATTCAATTCGCTTTCTTCCATCGTCATTGGATGCGTTAGCAAAGAATTGCACATCATTTCCGTTATTGGAAAAACATTTTTCAAATAACCACTATAATCTTCTTCATAGGAAAGGCGTTTTCCCATATGATTATGTTGATTCATGGGAGAAATTGGACGAACCAACCTTACCATCTAAGGATTCCTTTCATAATCAGTTAACTGATAGCGATATAAGCGAAGAAGATTATCAGCATGCATTAATTGTATGGTCTAGTTTTCATATTACTACTTTAGGGGAGTATTCGGATTTATATCTCAAAACAGATGTAATGCTCTTAGCAGATATTTTTGAAAACTTTAGAAACACATGTTTAAAAAGTCATAAACTGGATCCAGCGCACTATTTCACTACACCCGGTCTAACTTGGGATGCGATGTTGCTATATACAGGTGTTACATTGGAATTAATAACAGATATTGACATGTTATTATTTGTTGAACGTGGCATCAGAGGTGGAGTAGCACAATGTAGCGGAAGACGAGGTAAAGCTAATAATAAATACATGAAGAAATATAACCCCAATGAGGAGGACAAGTACTTAATGTACTTAGATGCCAATAATTTATATGGATGGGCTATGTCTCAATATCTACCAACTGGTGGTTTTAAATGGATTGAATCCATTGATGTTAATAGTATTCCTGATGATTCACCAGTTGGGTATCTACTTGAAGTAGATCTGGAATATCCAGAATCAATACATGATATTCACAAAGATCTACCATTAGCGCCGACTTGCATGAATCCACCTAATTCTAAAACTCCTAAGCTATTACTTACATTATTTAATAAAGAAAAATATATAATACATTATCGCAATCTGAAACAATATTTAAAAAATGGTATGATTTTAAAGAAAACTCATCGTGTACTTCAATTTAATCAATCACCGTGGTTAAAACACTACATTGACTTAAATACACATTTTAGAGCCAGAGCAACAAACAATTTCGAAAAGGATTTCTTCAAATTACTGATCAATGCAATATTTGGTAAAACCATGGAAAATGTTCAGAAGAGGGTAATTGTAAAACTCCTTACAAAATGGGATGGGCGGTATGGTGCACAAGCTATGATATCAAAACCTAACTTTCATAGCGCATCAATTTTCGACGAAAATCTAGTGGCCGTGGAGTTAAACAAGATGGCAGCTAAAATGAATAAACCTATTTATGTTGGCCAAGCGATACTTGATATCTCGAAAACCTGTATATACGACTTCCACTATGAATTCATAACAAAGGAATTCGGTGATAAAGCAAGATGCTTGTATACCGATACAGACTCATTAATATATGAGTTTACTGATATGGATCCATATGAGCTGATGATTAAAAATAATGTTAATAAATTCGATACGAGCGACTATGAGAACAATAATATTTTCAACATCCCGCTTTGTAATAAAAAAGTTCCTGGATTAATGAAAGATGAGCTGCATGGAAATATTATTACCGATTTTGTTGGACTGAGAGCGAAAATGTACTGTTTTAGGACCGATAATGATGCCGATGATGAAAGTCATAAAAAAGCTAAAGGAGTGAAGAACTATGTAGTCAAAAATTATATTAGCTTTGATGACTATGTTAAATGTCTGGATGACATGATTAGCATATCCAGAGATCAAAACTTAATAAGATCTAAAAAACATCAAGTATTCACGATCCGTCAACGTAAAGTAGCTTTGGATCCCCATGACGATAAAAGATATTTATTTGAGGATAGTACTGAAACACTTCCATGGGGACATTACAACTTACCATCATCATCAACACTATAAATGAATGTACGTATATAGATATACATAAGATTTATTTATTTATTTATTCATTCATTTTTTTTTTCTTTTTGTAGATATGACAACTAAAGCTATTTAGTATTACGGATAGCATCTTCATCTTAAGATAAATATACAATTTTGAAACCTCAGCTATTCTTATCATAATGAGAACGGCTGCCGAAGAAATCTGATACATCGTTTCCGGCGCTGTGTTGAAGGTCTTTTATTATTATTATTATTATGATTCATAGAAATATGCTGAGTATGAAATTGAATCCATAATCACCTACGGTTTCCGTTTTAGATATTTAAGTTTTATAAATAGACTTATAATGTATACATATGAGGAAAAAAAAATGAATTTTCTTATCTCTTACCCTAACATAAGGCCTTGCCCGCTTGGATTTAATTCGAAGTTGTCAGTCTTGTTTTAGCACCTGAAGAAATAAGTAGCTTCTTTTAGCATACAGTTCAAGTTAATTTTCATACAACAAAAGCAATGGATTATTCATCATCAGCAAACGAGTTGAATACTGAGGTTGAGATATTGGCCGATTTAAATTCTCACACCTATAAACCAACACTACCCCTGAAGGAAATGGAGATAAATCATCTATATAAAATCTTAGGATGTAGGAGACTTACAACGAAGTTTGGTCCAAAGATTGTGCTCGATTTGGAGGATAACCAGCTTTTTTTGCCGAATCGCTTCAACAATATGTCTGAGAGGGGATTCGACGCCATCAATGAAGGAGGCTACCTAATAATAAATAGAGGGTCAATTGCTAAAACCTTCGATTTAGTTTTTACTAAAAGCATAAACACAAACTTTTATATGAGTAATTAAATAAAAGGATTTTTTACCTAATTAAATATTTTTCTTTTTTAAAAAAAACCCTAATTAATTTCCTCATCCCCAACCAATTTCAGCAAATTTATGTTTCAGGTTTCTGATATCCAGCTAAAGTTCTTGAGGCGCATCTTTTTATGGTTTTCTTGTTATGGTTTTCTATTGCGATTGAATTTATAGTGATTACAGATATGTAGTTGTGTAATAATACTCAGTTCTAATTCAACGTTTGATTTGAATGGTCGCTTAAGTTTGCTAACAATTTCATAGGTTGTGGTAATGAGCAGCTATAAAGATTCCACCAAATTGCTTGATGAGCAAGGAGACAAAGGAAACAAAGCAAAAGAAGTAAAGTATCAACTAAATTCCTTATCAATTAAATCAAGACAATCATCATCATCATCTGAAAGTAAAGATACTTCTTCATCTTCAATACGTTACCAGCATATGAAAGAAAAGTAATTTCCGAATATTCAAGATGAGTACACCAAAATTTCTCGAAGAATACTCTGGTATTCTGCTAAAAGAGCATAAAGATAGAATTGACAAACTCTACAGATATGTTCAGCAATATGAAAGTGCTGGGCGAGTTAATTCCATACATGGAATACATTACAAGAACTGTCCATGGTCGAGTAATATTGCAACCTGTGGACCAGATACATGTGGATGTTGTTTTGTAGAGCGGAACAAACATGAAATTCACCGCTTAATCAATTTGTATGTGAGGATTACCAAAAACAACCTTAAAGAATGCAAAAGAGGGTTCGATTTATACTAACCCCAGATGTACACATCATGCATGTATGGGATTTTGCTTTTGATAGGGTGTTGTATTACTTTGTGTATCATCGTTTAATGATTTTAATGTGCACTCAATATCAGCATAAATAATGAAAGGGCACTTTTCTTTATACTTATAGTTATTAAAATTTACCCATTTTTCTGTAGGTAATATGACTCTGCAGGTATTTATTTGTTTACATTCTTCTATATGTTTGTTTAAATTGTACTCACTGATGAAATGGTTTAAGCATCGATCACAAATCCATGTTTTTTGTTTCCTTTTTGTAATTTGAGTACGAACTAACCTTGAGAGATCCTTTATCCAGCAATAGTGGTAATTGCCACAATTTTCATCCACATTCATTTCATTCTCAGCATCGTCATCATCAGTAAATATCAGTAAGTGTATGCATTTAGCATATTCATTCTTACTGATATATATTGGTACTGTTAATATTTTTTTATTTTCTTTTATTAATGTATACAC
Organism: Thereva nobilitata; assembly: GCA_963855945.1. NCBI lineage: Eukaryota > Metazoa > Arthropoda > Insecta > Diptera > Therevidae > Thereva > Thereva nobilitata. Next base: position 97,906,117 of record OY979695.1, read on the forward strand.
ATTTATTCTTAGATTATTATTTTTTTCAAATTTGGGTATATCTTTTATTTTCATAGGAAATTCAATATTATTTAAATTTAATACACTATCATAATGAGGATAGGAGCTTACACGATATGCATGTGAAGTATTTGATACTGGATGTAATGCACTTACTACACTCCATGCGAAGCATGCATTATCAAAGTTTATTACATTTACACATGCTTTTTTATTTTTTATCTCAGCGGGCAATTCCATATATGAGGATCCTTTAAACACCGAATTTCTGTTTATGTTAACACCTAAATTTATTATTTTCACTAATGCCCATCCACTATCCCGTTCCTGAAATTCTTCCAACTCACTTAAAAGTTTCTCCTTAATATCATTCACTATTTCCTTTAAATCAGTTCCGAAGTCAATATTTATATTAGCAGTTTGTATATATTTTAAATCTGTACACATATCACCATTTGACATTATTTTCTTAACTTGCAGCGTTTACAGCTTTAGCTATGCCTGCAGCACCCCCCGATAGCGCTCCAACGGCTGAAAGACCAGCAAATAGTGGAATGAGGAATGGTAAAACGCCTCCTACTTTAGGCACTGGTATCACTCTAGGTGTAGTGAATGCTTTTTTCTTTCCCTTGATAACATCATTTGCTGCACTTAGAGCAATTTTAGTAGCTTCCAACAGGTCTTTTGGCTTTTTCAGTTTTAAAATTTTTCGAGCATTACGTACAGCTACACGAAATGATGGTCGTGACGTATTCTTCTTCTTCTTCTTCGAGCAGCTGATTTTTGCTTTTATACCCATTCCAACTTTGATTTTAGCTTTCATGGCGTTTGTTATTAATAGCGCGTTGGCTCGTTCTGCAAAGCTAGCGTCTCTAGATTTTACTCGCTGCCAAGCTTTCTCTTCTAAAATACGATCAGCTATATGTCGGTCACTTAAGTCCTTATGATCACGATATGCAATATCATGTTGTTTGCAAGCAGCGTCAAGTGGGTTAATCCCGGGGTCTCCGCGGGCTAGTCTTTTAGCTAACTTTGTTCCTGGACCGCAGTACTGATATCCTGGTAGATGAAGCTCAATTGGTAACTTATTTATAATAGAGTTTAATAGTCCTTTCCCTTTGATGGCTTTTCGTCGAATAAGGTGGTTCTTACTATGGTTACTCATTTTATGGGTTTACTGCAAGACTGATAAAAATCTATAAAAGCACCGGTATTTATAGGGAACGTGTTAGTAGGCAACATGAAGTTTATCAAGCAACGAGCGTCTCTACCTGTTAGAAATTCTGATACTGGAATTACAAGTACATTGAAGAAGAAACATGGAGTGCTGCTTCCAAACAGTATGCGAGGAATTATTGTTGGACCATCGAATTGTGGCAAGACAAATGTTATGCTAAGTTTACTGGAGCACCCTAATGGCCTACGATTCGAGAATATCTACATTTACTCAAAGTCGCTAAGTCAACCGAAATATGAGTATTTGAGAAAAGTTGTAACTCACATATCAGGCTTGGGTTATTACACGTTTTCTAACAACTGCGACGTTATACCGCCAGAAGAAGCAAAGTCAAACTCAATTTTCATCTTTGATGATGTGGCCTGCGATAAACAAAATAATATTAGAGCATACTTTTGTATGGGGCGACATAAAGGTATTGATAGCTTTTACCTCTGCCAGACATATACTCATATACCAAAGCATCTAATTCGCGATAATGCCAACTTTCTAATCATATTTAAACAAGATGATTTGAATCTTAAGCATATATATAATGATCATGTAAATAGCGATATGGGATTTGTAAAGTTCAGAAAAGCGTGTGCAAACTGTTGGAAAGACAAATATGGATTCTTAGTAATTGATAAGGACAGCCCTATAGATAAAGGCCGATATCGAAAAGGCTTTGATGCTTTCATGAGCTTATAAAAGGAGCTTATTGTTAAGATCACAGATACCCAACAGACCTGGTCTACCTGGTCTACCTGGTCTATCTGGTCTACCTGGTCTACCTGGTCTATCTGGTCTATCTGGTCTACCTGGTCTACCTGGTCTACCTGGTCTATCTGGTCTACCTCGTCTACCTGGTCTATCTGGTCTACCTGGTCTACCTGGTCTACCTGATCTATCTGGTCTACCTGGACTATATAAGTGACTATCAGTATGTCAATATATCAGTGTAACTGTAACTATCAGCGTAGTAACATGAATGAAAAACTATTGAAGGATATTATAAAAACACGTGATGCTATACGAAGGAAGTATAAAGCTCTCAAGACCGGTAAAATTGAATCGGAAGCTCAGTTGGAGGAAACCTTTAAACCAATAACCCGCAAGCTGGAAAAGCTCACAACATCAGTGAAGCTTGAGCCAGAAGAAGAAATTAAAGAAGAGAACAATGAAGAAACATACACACCACCACGTAAATATTTAAAGATGGAGCCAACTAGTACCCCTCTTAGGGGTGTTTCCGATGATGATGATGATGAAGAGTTTTCTACACCTATAAAAGAACAAATATTAGAGTCACCAGGCAAGATACTAAACAAATACAACCAACTACTTGAAAATGATAGCAATAAAATTGACAAAATTTATGGGGTGTACTATCATAACGATATGTTAAATATTGGTAATTCCAGCATTAAAGTTGATAAAGAAAACTTTCTTATTGGTGAGAAGCAGTATAAGATAACTGAAGGTTTAGCTGAACTACTTTTTATGAAAAAGCCTCAAGGTTACTCAATAGACGATATGACCGATTATCAAGCAATTGTAAATGACACATCCGCCTACAGACGCGATTTTAAGGAAAATCAGCAAATAAAAGGAACAAATACCTTTAAATATAGAAAAATTATAAAAAAGTTGATTCGCACTCCTCATACTGGAAAGGGAATAATGCGAATTCCTAAGAAAAATATTGACTACTTATATTGGGATGACCCTAATGAGCTAGTTGATCGGCTCCGCATATTGGTAGCATCGCAGCAAGCTGGAAATAATAGTCATACTAATGAGATAGTGTCAATCATTGAGGAGTTACGTGAAGCTGACATTATAGTATAAATATTAACATACATAAAAAATAGTTACATTTCTGAAATGAGCGTTGACAAGTTTGGCCGATCTTCTAAACGACAAAAATTTGGAGCAGTGGGTGATCGCGGACCACCTGGAATTCCTGGAAAAGACGGTGCTACTGGTTCTAAAGGTGAACGGGGGCTAAAAGGAAACGGTTTTAATATAACATCAGATGGTGACTATGATCTTTCATTGAAAAGAACAAAAAACCTAGGTGATCCAAAAGAAAACGTTGACGCTGCAACTAAAAACTATGTTGATGATGAAATACCAAAAAGTGTGAACAAAGCAGTACAGAATCTAACGCTGTATATTAATGGTGAAATTGAGAAAATCGAAAAATTTATATTCGCTAGCATAATTAAAAAGCCTCAAGATGGCGTCTATGAGTAAGAGACAAATAGTGAATGGTCACAAACTCTAATATCAGATATTATAAAGGTTTTCTGACAAATATGACAACATTTGGCTGCTTTTTGCTTCATCTCTCGGTCCTTTGTATTCATATCCAGTGCAATTATCTTTTTAAAAATTTCCGATACATCTTTGCTAATCAGCTCCAATTCTTGAGCGAACCATTCCAAACATTTTTCTCCTCTATAAGAGCGATAATAACTCAATTTCTCATCGTAGGAACACTGGAAGAAGTATCCTATACTATGAGCTTCATGCTTTTGATAGGGTGTTGTATTACTTTGTGTATCATCGTTTAATGATTTTAATATGCACTCAATATCAGCATAAATAATGAAAGGGCACTTTTCTTTATACTTATAGTTATTAAAATTTACCCATTTTTCTGTAGGTAATATGACTCTGCAGGTATTTATTTGTTTACATTCTTCTATATGTTTGTTTAAATTGTACTCACTGATGAAATGGTTTAAGCATCGATCACAAATCCATGTTTTTTGTTTCCTTTTTGTAATTTGAGAACGAACTAACCTTGAGAGATCCTTTATCCAGCAATAGTGGTAATTGCCACAATTTTCATCCACATTCATTTCATTCTCAGCATCGTCATCATCAGTAAATATCAGTAAGTGTATGCATTTAGCATATTCATTCTTACTGATATATATTGGTACTGTTAATATTTTTTTATTTTCTTTTATTAATGTATACACATTTATTCTTAGATTATTATTTTTTTCAAATTTGGGTATATCTTTTATTTTCATAGGAAATTCAATATTATTTAAATTTAATACACTATCATAATGAGGATAGGAGCTTACACGATATGCATGTGAAGTATTTGATACTGGATGTAATGCACTTACTACACTCCATGCGAAGCATGCATTATCAAAGTTTATTACATTTACACATGCTTTTTTATTTTTTATCTCAGCGGGCAATTCCATATATGAGGATCCTTTAAACACCGAATTTCTGTTTATGTTAACACCTAAATTTATTATTTTCACTAATGCCCATCCACTATCCCGTTCCTGAAATTCTTCCAACTCACTTAAAAGTTTCTCCTTAATATCATTCACTATTTCCTTTAAATCAGTTCCGAAGTCAATATTTATATTAGCAGTTTGTATATATTTTAAATCTGTACACATATCACCATTTGACATTATTTTCTTAAATTCACCACACAATGTTGTATTAATTTTATCATTGAAAATTGTTTTAAAATATTTTTAACTCTTATTATTAACGTTTTACCGGCATTGTTTAAAAATATTTTTGGATCTTTATATCCTAGATTTTGAATAACCGATGACCTAATTCGAGAACTAAAGGCGGATTGTATATCTTTCCACACTAATAATTTCTCACGATTTTTAATACCCGAACCAGTATGCAGGAAGGTTTTTAACACTTCACGATAATAATTTAGCATCGCAATGTTTGCTTCAAATCCTCGTTTTTCACCAATTGTATCACTATTTCTTTGATATTTATTTATCATTCGGATGTTATAGTTACAATACTTTATCCACTTTGTAATTTCCACTTCATTTTTGCTTTCCTTTATTAGAGGTAAAGCCTGGTTTATTAGCGACACAATTTTTTTCCCGATGTCAGACATTACTTTTAATTAAATGAAAAATCCGTTGTTGATAGGTTGACAGTACCCAGCAAACCAAACTTTCCGAATTCATACAAGTCGGAACATTTTCGGAAGAAATACAACAACCAAAACTAAAGCTTTATATGTGGCGATTAGTCGAAACTAATTCGAAAAGAATTCGGAAAACAACTTCCATGTGAAATCGTGTGTCCTTTTAAGTGAAGTGCGCAAGTGCATTTGTGAATTTATTATATATTAAATTATATATTTATAATAATTTATAATAATTAATAATAATTTATAATAAAATAAATATATTAAAATATTATAATGGAGTTATATGAATTTCACTAGCCATGTCCTTTGTTATTTTATTTTAAAGCAAAATAACCTATGAATCTGAAGCTTTTATTAGGGGTAAAAAGCTTTGCTAAATCTTTACTAAATTTCGTAACGAATTCGAAAAGAATTTTTGTAACGACGTCGTGTCAACCCCTTCATATATTTTTCGTTCCGAATTTGTTCAGAAATCGATTGCGAATTCGGGAAAAATATACGAATTTCCGTAACGAATTCGGTAAGATATCTTAAAATTTGGTTTGCTGGGTAAGAACACGAATAATTCATATCAACCATTCACCATACATATAAACTCATATCAATCGTATTCATCTACGAGAAGTCGATATCTGCTTCTCTGCTTATTCCATTCACACATACACACCCTCATATTGGCTGAAAGAAAGAAAGATAAAAATTCTATTCTTCAATCGCATGTTCAGCGCTTGTATAAACAAATCCAGAAAGCCTCGATAAAAGCTGATTTTGCGAAATATATTGTTGGTATCTCGAATATCGTAGAAAATGTGACTTCACCCAGTGGCCTAATGTAGAAAAACAACAACAACAACAATTTCGATTTTATATTTTGAGAGCCAAATTTTCTATAGCATAGAGTAAATATACACATGATCAACGAGAAGTTGAGAAGAAGAGATACATGATAACCTTGTGTAAAAGCTGCTGTTGCGAAATATACTGCTGGTATATGTGGGGATCGGTGAAGGGAAATGTGAAGGGTGTGCCTGTTGGGCGGGAAGCTTTGCGCACAACAGCGATGAGAAGTTGAGAAGAAAAGATACACGATTGGGGTATGTTGCGAAATACACTACTGGTATATGTGGAGATCGGTGAAGGCAAATGTGAAGGGTGTGCCTGTTTGGCGGGAAGCTTTGCGCACAACAGCGATGAGAAGTTGAGAAGAAAAGATACACGATTGGGGTATGTTGCGAAATATACTGCTGGTATATGTGGAGATCGGTGAAGGCAAATGTGAAGGGTGTGCCTGTTGGGCGGGGGAAGCTTTGCGCACAACAGCGATGAGAAGTTGAGAAGAAAAGATACACGATTGGGGTATGTTGCGAAATATACTGCTGGTATATGTGGAGATCGGTGAAGGCAAATGTGAAGGGTGTGCCTGTTGGGCGGGAAGCTTTGCGCACAACAGCGATGCCATGTGTGTGATGGTATGTGGGGTATGTTGCGAAATATACTGCTGGTATATGTGGAGATCGGTGAAGGCAAATGTGAAGGGTGTGCCTGTTTGGCGGGAAGCTTTGCGCACAACAGCGATGCCATGTGTGTGATGGTATGTGGGGTATGTTGCGAAATATACTGCTGGTATATGTGGAGATCGGTGAAGGCAAATGTGAAGGGTGTGCCTGTTGGGCGGGAAGCTTTGCGCACAACAGCGATGTCATGTGTGTGATGGTGTGTGTGTGGCGCCACAGCCGTATAAACAAACCAGAAAAGGGGAATGCCTGGGGGAAGGTAAATATGAAGGGGTATGCCATACAAGGTGGCGTGTATGTGTTATGCATAGGTCCGGCGGCGAGGTAAATATGAAGGGGTATGTTATACATAGGTCGGGCGGGGAGGTAAATATGAGGCGGTGTTTTCCATAGAAGGCGTGTGTGTGGCTCCTCCCCCAGGTTGTGTGTGAGGGTGTGCGTGTGGGTATAGGTGTGCGTGTGGGTATGGGTGTATGTGTGAGTATGGGTGTGTGTGTGGGTATGGGTGTGTGGGTGTGTTGTGCACACATACATAGAAAGCTCAAAGTGAGGGTGAGGGGAAGTGGGGAAGGCAAATATGAGGGGGGGCGCAGAACCCCTCTTGTATATCTACTAGCTATATAGCAACTGTACAATAAGCGATAATAATTTACTGTTTTACTAATGATTTTGAATGGTTAAAACTTAATATAATTACTCAATCAGAAATTAGTTTGAATATTTAATACAAAATATTTACTGTTATTTTTTGGGAAAATAAAACAATGAACAATGAATGAATTAATGGTTTTATTTAGCTTGACCTCGTATATTTGTTTGGGTCAAATCTTGCGACAGCTTTTTCAACTACTTCTACTAAACCGATTCTTATGAAACTTTGCACAAACATTGAGCTAACGTGTCAGTGCAATCTGACAATTTTGAAAAAAAAATCAAGATTGCGGTTCCAAGATGGCGGACGAATTTTTCAATTGTGTTCTGAATCCATTAAAAATCGGTATCGGGGGGTTATTAGGGCCACAAATGACTATTCTGTGGTCAAAATTTGAAAATTCAAAATGGCGAACGAATTTTGCAAATGTGTTCTGAATCCATTGAAAATCGGTATCGGGAGGTTTTTAGGGCCACAAATGACGATTCTGTAGTCAAAATTTGAAAATTCAAATTGGCGGATGAATTTTGCAAATGTGTTCCGAATCCATTGAAAATCGGTATCGGGGAGTTTTTAAGGTCACAAATGACGAATCTGTGGGCAAAATTTAAAAAAAATCAAAATGGCGGCGCCAATATGGCGGTACGATTTAGGCAATTACGATTCGATTTCACTGAAAATGGCTATGTGGGGGTGTTTGTTGTCAAAATTAGAAAATTCAAAATGGCGCTGGAAATATGGTATGCGTAACAAATCACTTCACCAGAATTTTGTAAAAAGTAAAATCCAAAAATGACTGAATTAAGGACTAAAAAGAATATAATAAAAATAGGTAAAGAAAACTTTTAAGTTAAATGGTTTTATTTTAAATCTGCTGTACCAAAAACTAGAAAATAATTAGAACACAAACATGGACCTTCTGGAATAGTAGGAGTGCTGTCTTCTAATGTCGTTTGCCAAGGGGCATTTTGTGTCGCTGTGTCAGCGAATTAAGTAATATTCTGGGACTTTTAACAGACCAAAATAAAAACATGGGGCGCATAAAAACCTGTATAACCTGTATAAATAAGAACAACTTGTCTAGAAAAGTGTGTTTCCTCTCTGCCGGAGAATCGGTTGACTAGTAGGTGATTTTAGTTAGGATTAGAATCCGGTATAACCGACAGGCTGGAACGTGTCGGCATCATGCTGCTTCCACCTGCCAACGCACGCAAATAATAAAAAATCCAATAAACTATTTGCATGCAAATTAAAAATTAGTCTTAAATCACGCCAAAGGAGTATAACTTCTAACACCCACTTTTTTTGTTTAATTTCCCTCTACTACTATAAAAGTGCATTTTTCAATGCAGAAATGCAATTTAAAAAAATTACTGAACCAAAATATGGCACAAAGTTTCTAGACGAGCTAACGAAGTGAATACAAAAAACCCCATCTCAATCTGACTTACTGCACAGAAAATGTAAGGATGACTGCTATATTTCCTCGCCTATATTAAGATATGAAATAATCCAACATCAAATCCACAAACTAAAGTCGGAATCAATATTAATTCAATAAGAAGTATATAAACACTATCTTAAAACTAAAACAAATTCAATAACAATTCTACAAATCTTAAATCAACATCCATATCAATTCAATACAACCAAAAAATATTCATTAACAATTCCACAAATTTAAAATCAATATCATTGAAATTCAATATAAAGAAAAAACTATCTGAAAACAAAAAAAATATTCAGAAACAAATCCACGACCTGAATTCGATATTCGTTCAATATACATATAGGCCAGTCAGTGTGGACAATCAATTAACAATAATTCCAAAAGTTTTGAAACGTTCATGTAAGGTCGGGAAGAGCATAAAAACAAACTATAAAATGTTGCAACCTTGGCCGAGGTCCGGAACATTGTTAAAATTGTAATAAATGAAATTCTGCAATATTGTCGCGAAGAAAATTCCAAAAGTTCTGCAAACTTACAGGAGGGTTAAATGCGTTATTTCATATCACGTATCAGATTTGCAACCAATTTAAAGTATGTATGTATGTATGTTCACCGGGATACCAATCTATAACGACCAGTCCTTAGTAGGGTCACTTTAATTGCTCTGCCGCTGATTTCTTCTAGGGATGTCCTTCGATAATCCTTACACAATGACCACGCAGTTTTTGTAGGTGGATATTTGGCACTTTTAATTAAACTCTGTACTGTTGTGAATATGTCAAGTTGGCGCATATAACAATTTATAATATTTGGTGTCTTTTCCCCAACAAATTCCTTATTCTCCAATAATGGTACTTATCTGGATATCCAGACGTTCGGTGGCGCTATATCTCTTCGACCCAACAATCCTAACCTACCTCGTTCGATCCCGGTTATTCCGCGTTTGTTTTATAGGAGTTCACAGGGACGCGTCCTGATCCAACTGTCTGTAGGAAAGCCTGTATCTTCAGCTGCGGCTTCCTAGTCTTTTCCTTGGGTTATTTGATGGGTTCTACTATATCCGCCCGAATGTTTCGGCCCCTTGGTAATTTAGGAGAAACTGGCACTCCGTATCAGTTCGTATAATTTATTTATAGTGAAAATAGTAAAAAAAGCGGAAATGATTGGGTACAGGCTGAAATTTGGCAGAGAGATTCCTTTTAGGGCTATTAATAACGGGTTATAAAGTCTACCGATTTTCTACCCCGGGAAACCCACTTTTTAGGGGGTTTCAGGTCAAAATATAATTTTTTTGTGAATACATCTTAAACGGTAAGTCTTATCAGTAGGTTATGCGATTATCTACAAAAAAAGATATTATACATTTTCCCGTACGAATCGCCATTTATGAGATATCGCCGTTTTAAAGATTTGAAATACTCATATGCACTCATTCGCGACTTGTATAGTATACGAGTATATGTTCAATAAATCCGTTGTTGGACTACGTGGCTAATATTTTCAGGGGTGATTCCTGGATGTATTCAGAGAAAAAATTGTTCAAGAGAGGGAGTCTATCCCCACTATCCACTAAGACACAGTGTGTTTACGAAAAACAATTTGTATCTTTTTAAAATTTACTTTACTCCTAGACCAATTATCGTAGAGCAACATAATTGGGTTCAGAAACTTGAGTGACTTCATTAAGAAGATATGTAGGTTCAAAGCATGACAAAATTTTCAATTTAAAATGACGCCAGACACCTAATTGTATTCTAAAGGTGAAACCCCAATGTAGGCTTGGCTTGCTTGAACTTGGTGAGCTTTTCAGGTACCGCGTGCCAAAGCAAAACAAGCCCAACAAGCCAAAGTAAAACAAACCCAAATACACGCTTTGCTTTAGTTACTTGACAGTTTGCTTTTCACGAGCACAGGACGTAGAAATATTACACAAAAGAGGTAAGAGGTATGAATTTTGCGGAGTTTTTCCTTTGGAATGGGCATTATTGTTTCACAAAAAGAACAAAGGATCGTATGGAAATTGTACCTGTAAAAAAAGGAGAATGAAAATTTGAAATATGGTGTAGAGTGATAAAGAAGCACATATGGTTTATGTCATTAACTGTTCAAACATTTACGAGAAATTTGTTAAAATGGGATATAGAAATAGTTGTCTCAAATTAATTTTAAACTCTTAAATATTTATAGTTAACTAGCTGGGACCCGGTGCGCCTATGCTGCACCCATAAACCAATAGTAGTAATCAGGTGATATGAATTTTAATATACAGTAGGAGAGTTTTAAAAATGCAATTTTTTGGTATTTTTGATTTCAAATAACAAAATGTGAAACTATTAGGGATCTTACATTTTGATCAAGACAATAAAAACCATCCATTGACATGGCATTTTTCGAGATATGAATTTTCATACACAGATGAAGTGTCTCCATGAACCACTTATTTTCTGTATTTTGGATAGCTGGGACCCGGTGCGCCTTGCTGCACCCAACGTTTAAACATTTAAAATCAACCCAAACCTTCAAAATTCAACTCTTCTTAACCAGTAACGAAAAACCAACTATTCCTATAAAAGTTCGAGACATTGGATTCAAAATGATTTATTTGCAGTGTGACCAAAATTACCTATTATTGTAAAACTCTGGGGCAGACAATATTTTTTGTCGGCGTGGCCCGTAATAAAGTTATGGTTCTTTCTGGTAAAATAAACACACACGAATATCCTTAAAAATATAACTACCCACCAAAAATAAATATTAGTGAAAGACTATTTTAAAATAAGGCTTTTTCCAGCAACTATTAGACACACAGTATAATTTCAAGAAAATATGTCATATCCACAGTGTTATCCATGCTATAATCTTTTTTCGTATGGACTTTTAGTTAAATTAAACACTCAATAATCGACAAATATTATTACATCCTGAAAGAAAAAAAAATTAAAGGATTATATCTACTAATTTCATATTTAGAAATGGACTTTTGACGGTGATGGACATTATACGCTACAAATTACATGTCTTGCAATTGCTTGGCCCCTGGGTTCTCATCTGCAATGTCACTGACTCAGGTTTTATTTGTTTACCCAGATGCCAGCCTCTTCCCGTATTGCAGAATCCTAGACTTATACCTAAAAATTCAGAGGTGATGGGTTTCTTTCCTTCTTATCCATTATACATAAATCATCCCATATTTCCGTTTCTCCTAACCACCTTTCCAAAAAAACCTTGTTGATCAATTCTGAACCTATTGCTTAGAGAGCTTCAGGATACACTACATTCAATGTTTTTCCATTTGTAGCTAGAATGTCAAAATTTTCCGATTTTCCAACTCTTGAACAACCTACATACAGCTAACCGGGAAATGACACTTATTTGGCAAAATTCTTCCGCCATATTGGCCCCACAATTTTGAATAAGTTTTGATCATAAATTCGTTATTTACTACCTTAAAAATTCCCATATACCGATTTTAATTGGAATCGGAATACAATTCGCAAACTCGTCGGCCATATTGGCGCGGCCATTTTGAATTTAAATTTTGATCATAAAGTCGTTATTTGCTACCTTAAAAAACCTCAGATACAGATTTTCATTGGAATCGGAACACAATTTGCAAATTCGTCGGCCATTTTGAATTTATAAGGTTTGACCACAAATGTGTTATTTGCGACCTTAAAAACCCCTAGATACCCACTTTCATTGGAATCGGAATAAAATTGGCAAATTCAACCATATTTCTGCGGCAATTTTGAATTTCGGTCATATTTCGGCGGCCATTTTGAATTTCGAAAATCGGGCTACGAGGTGCATCATAGGAGACCCCACCGACCTTCATGCAAAAATTCAAAGCTCTGTGATGACTTTCAACAAAGCTCTTCATGACAGCGCCATCTAGGAGTAGCTTTAGAAAGTAATAGAATAGCCTACGTTCTTCCCTTTAATGTAAATAGCATATGGTTAAAATTTCATTAAGATCGGTTACACGGTGTAGGAGCCTATTGCGTACAGACAGACAGACAGACAAACATTCAGTTTTATATAGTAGATGTTATTCCCCAAAAAAATAATTTCTTTATGAAATAAATTTTCTCAAACGTCTACATACATTTACTTCTCTAAAGCCCCTTTTTCCTAGGACAATTTTCGTTGCGAAAAAAAAATCGTTGCGAAAAAAATCGAAAATTTCGCACCTTCAGTGCGAGAAATCATTCTTTTTCGTTGCGAAAAAAAGAATGGATTCAACCATTCTTTTTCGCAACGAGATATTTTTCGTTGCGAAATATTGTAAAGTTGGCTGTAAAATTTCTATATATGTGTTTTACTTTTTATTGTTTGAGTTTTCGTCATGGTTACGTTTTGTTTACTTGACTAAATCTCGTTGCGAGAATTGAATTCGTAGGAACATAACTCAAAAAAATCGCACAACAGACTGCGAAATTTTTTTCGCAACGATTTTTTTTTCGCAACGAAAATTGTCCTAGGAAAAAGGGGCTTAAGCAAAATAAATATTAAACAAACCCAAAAGCATCAAAAAATTGAACATTGGTCATTTCGAGCTTTGCTCTGCTTTGCTTTGGCTTTGCTTTGACTTTGCCGCTTTGTCATTTAGTTTTGTCCCATAACAAAGCACCGGTGTATTTGATATGTCAAAGCAAAGCAAAGCACTAAAGCAAGCCAAGCCTACATTGGGGTTTCACCTTAAGGAATATCAAGCTAGCTATACTAGCCAAAGTTGACATTTTTGTTAAAATACAAAAACCAAAATTTTGATATTGATGACTCATAACTCATGAAGTTGGTAGGGTAGAACCTTCCCTGTTACAGTTTTAGATAGGCGCATACAATTTTTTGTTTGTCTATCCAAAACCTATCCACAGCCGGCCGCTTGTAACTTTATGAAATACAAAAAAAAGTGTTAAAACTTTAAAAGCATTTTTCGCGAATATAGCATTTTTAAAGTCGGTGGACACTGCAACTCAAAATTAACTTGACCAATCCTAGTCAAATTTGACACACTATTTTAATACAAAAAATATGAGGTAATGACGTCGAGATTTTTTATTCTTTTGGCATTATAATTAGTTTCACAATGACAAATATACTGATTTTTGGTTTTTTTTTTTAAAAAAATCGTTTTTTTGACTTCTAAGTGATCCCAAAAACTGAAAAATCGTCAAAAAACAAAAAACTCAACGTCATTACCTCGAAAAACTCATAAACTACCCAAAAATTTTCGAAATTTTGAATTTAGATGATCCAGTGATGAGTTCTGATGTCCACCGCAATGCACCTTTTTTTTGGAGAAGTATGCGAAAATTTGCTCCCAGAAGATTATTTTTCAATATTTTAAGCTAAATATTTTACTGGATATTCTGGAAATAATACTTTATTATGTGTTCAATTAATCAATTAATTCCACACATTAATTTACCACATGGTCAAAAAAATTCTCAAAAATATGCTTAAAATGTAGCGAATTAACCCTAGCCCCCCTTAAAAAATGATGAAAACGCTACCATGATGTCAACCTGGCTAGCCTCATAGCACATACTACCTAATTATAGGGACGGAACAAGCCTAACAAGGATTACAACCATGGGACTAATACTTCAAGGTATGCTCTTACGGAGAGCTTTTATGGTGTGACGTCACTGGTAGCCGATTTATGAAATTTTATAAGGAAATACGATTTCATTGCAATTTTGCATGGTATTCGATGGTTGACCGGGTAGGAATATATGCTACCAATAATTTTAATTGTTCAATGCATTCAACAATATATGGGATAAATCAAAAGTGAAGTTTCTGATATTAAGTGACAATATTCTTTAATTTGGTTCTAGAATGATATTGTTTATTTGAAAGAACATTTTTCTTCTAAAATAAATGCGGCTTCGGAAAAATAAGTCCTGGCATTTTAGAGGAAGTGCAATATTTTCTGCAGCTTTAAGAATGTATTTTAACAAATTTTCTTTTATTTAATATACTATCCGCATTATTTTTTTGGAAAATATTTTCCAATTGTTTTATTTTTATCCTTGAAGGCTTTACCAAACCACATTTGGATAATTCGTTTACCTACGATCAAAAATTTGAGCAAACTTAAGTGTTGGTCCTAGCGAATTTAACTTACTTAAGCATTTAATAATATATCCAGCTAAATTTTCCAGGGCATGTCCCTGCAATTCCTCGAATTGAACCCTGGAAATGTCCTGACAAGTGGAATTCATTATTCTTCATTTAATTCTTCTGAAATATTTAAATTTTCCAAAAAAATTTAAATTCACTCACGGTTTTCATATGGAAAAAAGGTGGCTACGAGTGACGTCACAACAAGAAAACATGGCGAAAAAGCTCTTCGTAACAGCATACCTTGTAGTATTTGTACCATGGTTACAACGTCCAAAATGGGTCACAAATCGTAACCCATCCGAGCTTTTGTCGTAACCCATCCGAGCTTTTTGTTTTCTTTCAGAGCGAAACTCATCTTGACTCTACCTATACCTTCTATATTTACAAGCCATGAACAAGAATAGATATTGAGAGAAGCGGACTACCAAATTCTCCAAATTCCACTAACAACATAACGTGACTTCACCGAGTTGTGGTCCGATTGAGCGGAAAGTCGCTCTCAATATTTTTCTTGTTCATGGCTTGTAAATATAGAAGGTTATGATTCTTCCCGTCACCGACGTCGCCTCTTTCTGTTTGTGCCTTAGTAATTGTAGGGTAAATGAACTCAAATCGAATTTTTGAAAAGGAAAATAATATTTTGTTACATGAGATATTGTGATCTGAAAATTTACAGAAAACCGCCTCAAGTATTCGACTACAATGTGGAATAGCCAAACAAACGAATTTCAAGAACTTATAACACAACTTTTTGATTAGAAAAAAAGATCTCACGAATCCGTTGAAAATTTTTTAAACATTCCCCATTTTGTTTCTAATTGATGGAAAGAGTTCGAATAATGTTTTATATTTAGAGAATTAGTTAAACTACATTGTCTTGAAATCAAAATCGATATCAGCAATATTAACTGAGACGAGGAGAGATAAAGTGTAAATTTCGTTCAAAGAGCGCATACGAAAAAAATGCATTTTTATAATTTTTATATATGTTGGCAATGTCCAAACTTCGGCCAAAATCAACTGTAGATGCATTTTTCCATCCTCTGTCGATTGCAATTAGTTTCAACCGCTTATCTCATTCATCCCTTTTTCCATTTCTAGGGCACTTTTTGTGGATGAGCTGCAGGCCTATAACTAAGAACACATTTTTAATTTTGAAGAGAATGTATGTTAATTTTACGTAAAGAAAAGAAAAAATGAGATATATGCATAAAGTAGTTAATACTTAAAAAATTTTTAGTGAGAGGTATCAATCTGATGGCATGATATCATTTTGTTCATGTTTGGATCCATTTTTGTCGATAACATTCGTAAAGCGGCTCAGTAATCTGCAATTTCGTTTCTTCGTAATAAGGTTTCTCACTGCATTAACTCCACGTTCTACCAAATTTGATGACGACAGCAAAGTAATCAACGACCTCTGTACAATAGCCCATAATACAGGGTACAGAATTGGAACCTGCCTTTGTAACCAAAATTGGTGAAATCCTTCTTCAAACTTTGATTTTAGCTCCTCATTTGTGGTTATTACAATAAGTTGCTTCTGTATAGATATCGGCGCATCTACGATTTCGATTTTACTTGAATAAAGGTGCTGTCAGACGTTGCAAGGAAAGCGCTTGCTGCGAGCATTTTTCTTGCTAAAAGTTATGCTCGCAATGTCTGACTAGCTTGCGAGTACTTTATGAAAGCATTTTGCAACTTTCATGCGAGCACTCTCACGTGAAGTGCTTTCCTAGTGTGACTGGTACACTTAGTGAAATTTAGCGAACTCTCTCAGAGCGAAACACTTGCACGAGGGGCTTTCATTTGCAATTGTTGGACTAGCAAGCGTTTTCACTTTCAGCAGTAATAGTTCAGTCGAAATATACTAAAAAAAAAGCTAAAGACTGAAGATAATTGGGAAGCTGCTGAAAATTGGTGCAGCCCTTAAAAACATTATTATAAATAAAATGTCGAGACTGACACGCGATTGGTCGCCGGGAAATATTTTTATTCAAGATAATCGCTTAAACTGCATACTTTGAAAAAAAATATTGTATGTTAAGACACCGTTAATGTGGTAGTTGCAAAAAACTGCTTTTTACCTTTGACATTGAATAGTTTTTTCTGGATAATCCGGATTTTTGGAGACCTCTGTCGTTTCATTTATAATGATGTTTTTAAGGTGTGCACCAATTTTCACCTTTATTAGAATTATGCCGAAGTTGAATGACGACTAAATTTTTAACTGTTCACGATAAAACTCACTATAGCTAAAAAACTATTCGAAGTACACCGTTATTGTGTACAAAAATATTTTAAGTAATAGTTTGGTGCATCAGAACAGCAAAAAAAAATATACTGATAATAACGCATTTTTCTGAGAAAGAAATCTGCCAGGTCAAGATGCAAAGCATCGATTTGAGCTTATCTTCTTAACGGAGTCATTCAAGTTTTTGCTCTTTACACTAAATAAAAGAATACACATTTACCTAAAAGATGAGCCTAATTATGTTGCTTTACGATGATTAGTCTAGGAGTTATGCTAGTTTAAGTGAATTTAAAAAAAAAATATTTTCGTAAACACCCTGTATCGTAGTGGATACTGGGGATAGCCGCCCTCTCTAGAACAATCTTTTTCTTCAAACACATCCAGGAATCAGCCCAGAAAATATTAGCCACGTAGTCCAACAAAGGATTTATTGAACGTCTGATGACCTTGACAAGTCGCGAATGAGTGCATATGAGTATTTTAAATCTTTAAAACGGCGATATCTCATGAATGGCAATACATACGGGAAAATGTATAATATCTTTTTTTGTAGATAATCGCCTAATCTACAAACTTTGTAAACACTGCTGCATACAATAGCGCACGCTGGCGTCGCAACAACGCAAATTTTATTTGTACTTGTTGAGACATATCCACCGATTGACAAAATAAATAATAAAACTGACTGTGCACTTTTTTTTCACATTCAATCTGTTACGCTCAAAAAAAAGCAATAAAGAGGCTTTCTGAGATTTCATATACTTTTACTTGCTGTGTCTGACACCCCTTGCAAGTGCTTTTGTACAAGTTCAGTAAAAGTACTTTCATGAAAGCGAATTTTCACTCGCACGGAGCCAAATATTTGCAACGTGTGACTGTAGCTGCGAGCGTCCGAAAAGCTCTATATGCAAGGAAGAGAGCAAATAGCTCGCAGCAAGCGCTTTCCTTGCAACGTCTGACAGCACCTTAAGGATCCAATACCTAAGGGGGCATCCATAAATTACGTCAGGTGATTTTGGCGATTTTTTGAACCCCCCTCGCCCCTTGGTGAGATGTCGTGAGATTTGGCTCGACCCCCTTCCTTCCTCAATCTCACGTGAGATTTTTAAAATTTTAAAAAATTTGTAGGATTTACACTATTATGGGTATTTTTAGAGTAAATACCTTAATCTGTGCTTGACTGCGTTGGATTTATTTAAAAAAAAATAATTTGTGTTGAAGAACAGTACCACAAAATCATAACAGCACCAACTCGGCATGCAGCCAATATAAACTACAATACCTGTCGATTACCATTTAGCAGGTGATGATTCTGCCTATCCTTTGGAAACCAACCTCATGGTGCCTTACAGGGATAAGAGCAGGGCCACCCTAACCATAGGGCTAAATGGGCTACAGCCCCGGGGCGCAAGCCTTTTCGGGGTGGCAATTTTTATTTGTTTTTATATTTTTTTTTATTATTTTTAGTTATATTTATTTAAAATTTTTTATAACAAAAATAACCAAATAACCTGTTCTAACGATTGGTTATGACATTTTAAAGATGCTTTGAAAAAATTTACGAAGAGTACTTTCAAAAGCCTGCACCAAAAGTTGAAGCTGAGGAGTTGTTAAATGAGTTCAACTCACTGCAAATTGCTATTGTGGTAACATTTTGGAGCGAAATATTAGAAATCATAGAGAATACTAAAATTTTTAATAAGAAAATGTACTCCTTCAAATTACGTGACCATACAATTTTATTCATTAAATGTGCTGTGGTAAAGTGCTTGTGCAAAATTACTGATGGCTTCAGACTGTTATAAATTTTTATATGCTTCTTTGAATTACCTGTGTCGAGTTCCGGCGCCGATTACCCAGAACTCTTCACTAATATCCTAGCCTTTAGAGTTTTGCCACTAATATAAGCTTCCTCCTTTTTTTTGTGTCCAGCGGTTAATTTATCTGGAACACTTAATTACCACAAAACACTCAGAGATTTATTACTGTTTTAATTCGGATTTATTCCTTACATTTGGTTCCTTTTGTTAGAAGATTACAATACAATTACGAATTACTATTACTAAACCGAAGGTATTTTCCACACTTGATTTTGTTTAAGATTTACACAACGATCAAAATCCGTTAATTCTAAGCAAAATTATATCTACACTCAATTCAATATAAATTTTACGTTAGGTTTCTTTCGTGGAGACTTTACAATGCAATTCCAAGTCACTGCTACTTAACTAATTAACTGAACGTATTTATTACACTTGATTCTGTTTTTAATGGTTTTATTTAGCTTCACCTCGTATATTTGTTTGGTTCAAATCTTGCGACAGCTTTTTCGTCTACTTCTACTGAACCGATTCTTATGAAATTTTGCCCACACATTGAGCTCCCGTGACAATGCAATCTGACAATTTTGTACAAAAATCAAGATGGCGGTTCCAAGATGGCGGACGAATTTTGCAATTGTGTTCCGATTCCATTGAAAATCGGTGTCGGGGGGTTTGTAGGGCCACAAATGACGATTCTGTGGTCAAAATTTGAAAATTCAAAATGGCGGCGCCAATATGGCGGATGGATTTTGCCAATGTGTTCTGAATCCATTGAAAATCGGTATCGGGGGGGTTTTAGGGCCACAAATAACGATTCTGTGGTTATAAACTGAAAATTCAAAATGGCGGCGCCAATATGGCGGATGAATTTTGCCAATGTGTTCTGAATCCATTGAAAATCGGTATCGGGGCGGTTTTAGGTCCACAAATGACGATTCTGTGATCAAAATTTGAAAATTCAAAATGGCGGATGAATTTTGCAAATGAGTCCTAAATCCATTGAAAATCGGTATTGGGGAGTTTTTAAGGTTAAAAAATCAAACTAAAAACTAGAAAATAAAAAATAGGTAAAAAAACTTTTAAGTTAAATGGTTTTATTTGAAATCATAAGCTGTACCAAAAACTAGAAAATAATTAGAACACAAACATGGACCTTCTTGAGATTCCGAAGTCTGGGAAGAAATCATGCAATAGTAGCCGTGCTGTTTTCTTATGTCGTATGCCAAGGTACCCTTTGTGTCGCTGCGTCAACGAATTAAGTAATATTCTGGGACTTTTAACAGACTAAAATAAAAACATGGGGCGCATGAAAATCTTGTATAACCACTGTATAATGAAATAAGAACGACTTGTCTAGAAGAATGTGTTTCCAAGTTCACCAATATATTTCAAATATGTTTTTATTTTAGTCTGTTAAAAGTCCCAGAATATTACTTAATTCGTTGACGCAGCGACACAAAGGGTACCTTGGCATACGACATAAGAAAACAGCACGGCTACTATTGCATGATTTCTTCCCAGACTTCGGAATCTCAAGAAGGTCCATGTTTGTGTTCTAATTATTTTCTAGTTTTTGGTACAGCTTATGATTTCAAATAAAACCATTTAACTTAAAAGTTTTTTTACCTATTTTTTTTTTAAGTTTACACTACGATCAATATCCGTTAATTCCAATCAAACTTATGTCAACTATGTCAATTTATTATAATTTTTACGTTAGATTTCTTTCGTTGGAATTCTACAATGCAATTTCAAGTCCCTGCTACTTAACTAATTAATTGAAAGTATTTATTACATTTGATTCTGTTTTTTAAGTTTACATAATTAACTGAAAGTATTTATTACACTTGATTCTGTTTTTTAAGTTTACATAATTAACTGAAAGTATTTACAAGTGATAATCTTGCTTGGATCGGTACATATAATATATATATATATATATCCCCCTTTTTTTGTCTGTTGATCCAGCGTTACTTGCGGTCGTATATGTGTGTTTTGGCGGTTGGTGATTTTGTTCTCGCTGATCTGTCATTTTTTGGTACCGTTAGGTACTATTGTTTTTCGAGAACACTTAGTCTTTGTCTAATAGATAAAATAACCACTCTTGGGGTTATAAAAAAAAATATAAATTAAATAAAAATATCTTTATTCAAGAAACACTTAATCTTTATTTAAACACAAACTGTCTTTTTATAAAAAAGCGGCAAAAACTTTAATTTGACTTTAAATAATAACTTTTACTTTAACTTTTGACAATCACGTCCTACGAAATCTCGGAATCTTTTCCGAGCGCTTTAAACAAAACCGAATTTCAGACTGACTCTATAATTTCTTATTAGATCGCGGGTTGCTCGCGTTCCTTTTCCAATTTTGCTGAATGTTAGCCGTTCCCATGCATGCGCTATCAAAAATGCGTTCTAAGCGTCTGCATGCTTAATAATTCTTGGAAATTTTGGAGTTAAAAAGTGTAACGGAAATCACGTTAGGTTTCATGAGAAAATTATAAAGGAAAATTGGCATGTGCAGGAAATTGTGCAAGAGCATCGCGCGATATAATTATCTTATATTATTTGTTTTTTATAGGTAACTGTAACTCCCCCATCGTTAGATTGAAATTTCGTTGGATTGTGATTGTTTACACACATTGATTCTCATAGAATGAACTTTCTTTTTCCATAAAATACCTATTATAATAATGACACTTAAAATAAGAAATATGTTTATGCCTACTGTTGAGATATTATAATAGACATTATTTTCTGAAAGGTTTTTTATCAATTCTCTATTTTCTAAATTCTTTAGGAACAAATCTTTTAATTTTAAATTAGGGGTTGGATTCCCTTCGCTAATTTTTGTAATGAAATTAGGTAATATAATTTTATCATATATTTTGGTTTCAAAGTTTTCAAATGTTTTATTTCTTATTTCTATTTTACAATTCTTAAATTTTATAAGATAGTTTCCTTTCAGAGTTATATTTAAATTATTGCAATTTTGGCTAATGTTACATTCTCTAAGATTCTTTGTTAACAAGATTCCTGTTTCTAATTCTTTTATTTCCTCTGAGTCTACAAATTCTTTTGTACAAAATGCCTCTCTTGAGCACATAATGTTTTGAACGCAATTGTCAGCTATAGGGACCAAGTTTTTCTTTAAATTATCTTTTACTGGATATTCGAATGCTGTATTTTGGTTATCTATTAAAATTTCTTTTCTTTTTATGACTATCGATTTATTTTGTTTGTCTGGTATTGGTTCAATTAGGACTTTGGAATATGTCAGTTCGGAAAATTTGGGGATAAGTACAATAATAATGATTTGATCTCTGTACGACGTCACTGCCACTTTTATCTCTTTAAACCCTTCTATACTTGATATTAGTTCTAATTCTTCACGGTTTAGGATGTTCTTAGTGAGTATTCCTAACTTGCTAGAGAACAGTACCTGCTCGATGTCGTCTACGTGGTTTCTGAGAAGTAAGATATCGTGGTTGACATGATATAAATATTGCATTAACTCTACTTCTTCTTCTAGGGTTGTAATTCTTCCAACGACTTGATTATTGTATGCGTTAAGATAAGTTTCTATGGAACGTTGTTGATTTCTAATGTGAGTGGTAATGTTTTGTATTTGTTCAGAAATTTGCTGGTTTATAAAAACTTGTTTATTGTTTCCATCGATAAGTTTACTGTTATATGCAAATAATTGATCTAATTTATTCTTAATCTGTATTTCATCCTCGTGATCCATAGTGCCTGCTATATACTTGAATCCAGTCCCTAACATGTCTATAAGGCCCCTTTTCTCTCTAAAGTGCGGTTTTAAATTTTCTATCTTAGCTTCTAATAGTATAAGACTCTGGTTAACTGAATCGTACATTGGGCCTATTAATTCTGATTTAGCTTTAAGTGTAAGTATATTATCTTTTATGCGGTTTTTTGTGGTTTCAAATTCAGTTATGTTTATTATATGTAGCATCTTAACATAATTCTTGATTATATTTACTTCGTCTAATTTCATCGTAATATATCCGTTATTGTTGTTCATGTCGCGTAAATGTACTTCCTGTGCTTCTGTCTGTGGTACAGTTGTTTTAGCCAGTAGTAAAATGGTTATCGTCGTAAAATATGTCGTCATATTTTCTGTAATTAAAGTTGTTTAAAGTAATGTCTCAGTATGTCTTGTATGTGTTCTTCTATTGCTAACTTTAATTGTGGGCCTACCTACATTTTGGAATTTTTTCTTAGACTTAACGTGGGCTCTATAATACTTATTCTGATTACTTACGTCTACAATATGGTCCTCATCTACCTTTTCTGAATAAATTTTCCTATACTTGGAATGATTCTTACCGCCTCTTATTTCTTTAATGAAGTTCTCTCCGTCTTCAAGAGAAATGTCTTCTCGACCCTGGTTTATGCGATCTATAACCTTTTGTTTTTTTGCTAAAATTCTATCATAAATTTCCTTGTATTCGTCTTGGTGGATGGAGCCGTTTATAAAATCTATCGGTTTCCTATTCGTAGTGGAATGTATTGTATTATTGTAAAAAGCTATTATCCTAAGGATTTTTTCTTCTACGGTACCCTGGTTTCTGAGATTGTCATGCTTTAATAAACGTATATGTTCGTTAATTGTGTTATGTAGTCTCTCTATGTCGGCGTTTGATGTATGGTTGCTACAGGATGTATAATGGATTTCTAAATTTTGGGTCTTTAGAAACTCTTTCAGGGGTATTGCCTTAAAACCTAACTCATTATCAACTACGATTTTCTTGACGTTTCCAAATTGGCTAATATAATATGCTAAAACTCTTCTGAATTCTGTCCAAGTTCTACCAAGAATTTTCATTGCGAAAGCATGTTTTGAGAATTTGTCTATGATCGTCAAAAATAAAGTTTTTTCTAATGTGTAAAATACATCTATGTGTACAATTTCTCGAGGGTTTTGTGGAGTTTCAGTTATCTTTAACAGTGGTTTTGGCGGGTTTCTTACGTATTTCTCGAAATTGCAAACTTCGCAATTATTTATGAATTCTGTTATTCTCTGTTTTAGTTTAGGATTGTAGTAAAGCGATTTTAATTCTTTAAAAACTTCCTCGATTCCTCTATGATTATTTTTTATATGTTCTTTTTCTATTAGCTCGGCTAACTTTTCTTCGCCGGTTACGTCTTCTAGGATTACAGAACAACGAACTATTTTAAATTTTCCGCTATTGGAAAAATGTTCAAGGAAAGCTTTGTTGATCATGTCGAAAAATTCTTCATTTTCTACCAGTATTGCGTTTAAACCGTCTGGCCTGAAATGATTTTTTAATAATGTAATCGTTGTCTGTTCATCTAGACATTTCGTATATATTACCGTTCGATTTTTGTCGAAGATTTTCGTCCGCTTTAATCTTAATGATCCGGTATTTGATTTGTTAATAACTATTTGGGTTTTAAATACATTTAGACAAGAATCGCTGTTTGAAATACCGATATTATTTTGTAGTAGGTTTGCTTCTGCAGTTGGCAACCTTGAGAGTGCATCCGCACAACTATTCTTTGTACCCTTTTTGTACCTAATTGTGTAGTCGAATTCGGACAGTTTTAATCGCCATCTAACAAGTTTCGAATTCGGCTCTTTGATAGAGAATAGCCATTGCAATGGCTTGTGGTCGGTTTCTATGATAAACTGCCTCCCAAATAAATAGGGACGGTAATATTTCGTCGCCCAAACTATAGCTAACAGTTCTTTTTCTATCGTGCTATAGTTAATTTCATGCTCGTTCAAAGTTCGACTAGCGTAACAAACCGGGCGTCCTTCTTGGGAAAGGACAGCGCCAAGCGCATATTGGCTTGCATCGGTGGTTAGAATAAATGTTTTGCTCAAGTCTGGGTATGCCAGTATGGGTCCGTTAATGAGAAGGGTTTTGAGTGTCTCGAATGCTTGAATATATTCGGGATCGGAAATATTTATTTTGGTATCTTTTTTCAGATATTTTGTCATTGGTTTCGCAATCATCGAATAATCTTTAATAAACTTCCGGTAATAGCCAGTCAGACCTAGGAATTGTTTTATCTGTTTGCCTGTTTTAGGGATCTGATAGTTTTTTACGCAGTCAATTTTTCTCGGGTTTGGTCTGATGCCTTCTGGCGTAACTATATGTCCTAAGAATTCGGTTTCTTTCTTAAGAAACTCGGACTTATCTAGTTGTATCTTAAGGTTTACTTCTCTTAATCTGTTAAAGATCTTTGTGAGCGAATCGATGTGCTCCTGTAGGGAAGTTGAAAAGATTATTATATCATCAATATATACTAGACATATTTTATTGATGTGATCTTGTAAAACGTAATTCATGAGACGCTGGAAGGTTGAGGGGGCTGTCCTGTGAGGCCGAATGGCATACGGAGAAATTCGTAATGGCCATTCTCAACGCTGAAAGCCGTTTTATGGATGTCGTCTTCATGAATTTCAATCTGGTGGAATCCTTTCGCCAGATCGAGAGTGGTAAAGTATTGGCATTTACCTAATTTATCTAAGATTTCATCGATATTTGGGATGGGGTACTTATCGTCGATAGTTACCTCATTGAGCTTCCTATAGTCGACCACGAGTCGCCACTTTGTTTTCCCGCTGGCATCGACCTTCTTTGGCACGATCCAAATCGGGGCTGAATACGGAGATTGACTATGACGAATTATGTTATTATCTAACATATCTCGTATTTGTCTTTCGACTTCGTGTTTATGAATGTAAGGGTAGCGATAATTCTTACTTTGGATAGGAATGTCATTAATTGTACGAATATTATGTTTGATAACGTTCGTGAAAGTGAGGGGCATATCTTCTTCATAGAAAATATCTTGGTATTTCTTTACCAGTTTTATTAAGGCACTTTTTTCTTCGGAATTTAAGTGATCTGTTCTTATTTGGTTTAGGAATGGAGTTTTGTTTGCGATGTTGAAATTTTGTCCTATCCCATTCATCTGTGAAGGTCTGGCGTTTATTTCTTCATCTAACTCTTCAACTACGTTCATTTGATAAGATGAGTGCTGTCCCTGTTCTCGCTCTGTCGGAACGGGGGTACTCATTTGAATCGCCGGACAATCTTCAGCCGGTTCTTCATCACTAAAATAGAGTTTGACCGATTTGTTTCCGACCCTTAATAATCTATCTTCATAATCTATCTTAATATTTAATGGTTTAAGAATATTATTGCCTAATAGTCCATCGAATTTATCGTGGAATGGGCAAACCAAGAGGTCTATTCTTGAAAGGGGGTCACCAATTTCTTCGAACATTGGTATGCGAACTCTTTCTTTTATTGTAACGAAATGCTGTAACGTTTTTATCGTAAAGGGGTTTTCAAATGGGATACTCCATTTGGGGTGGCATAGATTGGGGTTTATTACTGAGTGAGTCGCGCCTGAATCAACTATAAATTTAAGCGGGATTGTTTTAGATTTTATTATTATATAGGGTAGAGAGCTCTCGAGGCTGAACATTGAAAATTTTCAGCAAGACTACAATTAGCTTCGGGTTGATGATTGTGGTCTTCGCGCGTTCTTGAATTTTGAGTACTATTAGAGGCTATTGCCAGATCTATTTCCATTGGTTCTGGGTTCCTATTGTTATTATTATTATATCTATTACTAGCACTCTGATATTGATTATGATTAGGAGTGTTGTACTGTCCATTATGTTGGTTGTCAGTAAAGGACTGGCGAGGGGTGTAGTTCGATGATGATGGACGGTTTTCATGTTGTAGCCGGAAAGGGTTGTTGGGTATAAAATTTGCTGGTCTAGGTCGTTCTGGTTGTTGACCACGAGTATTATTATTAGGATTAAAATTTGCCTGCCTAGGACGATCTACTTGGGGTGTGCGAAAAGGCATGTTGGGAATCTGTGAATTATATTCTCTTGTACGATTTCTCATCCCAAATCTACTATTATTCTGAAAGTTGGGTTGGAGTGGATTATAAAAAGCGTAACTACTCTCATAGAGGATATTCATGGCTGTTTCTAAACTATCGGGATTTCTACAGTACAATATCGATCTCATCGGCTCAGGTAATTTATTTTTAAATATAGTTAATGCTGATGTTTTGTTCACTTCGATAGTGCTTAATAACGCTGCTTCATTGTCAGACATTACTAGCTTCGTTTTGACGTTAAGTCTTCGTAATATGGCTTTGATTTCATTGTAGAAATCGACACTGTTTGTTTTAAATTTTATTGCTCGAAGTTTATCGAATAATTCTTCGAGTGTTAACCTATCACCGAAATTGTTAACTAAAACCTTTTTAATGTCACTCCACGTTGTTATATGCGCATTAATTTCAATTATTTCCCTAGCTTTTCCTACAAGTTTTGATTTAATATGGTCCGAAAAGATACTCTGTGACAATTCGTCATACCTAAGGAGGAGAGGATTGAGGTGCCCGTATAACCTCATAGAAAATAACTATACATACACTTTGATTCACACTATAGTAATTTAAGGTAGTTTATATAGAAAACTAGATTGTAGTCATGTATATAGATATGAGTCAGTAGGCCTAGTTATGATAATATGTAATAGTATATAAGGATAGTATATAAGAATCCCTACTATAAATACAAGGGAACTTTGTATGAAAATTACAGTCACTGTTCAATACTCAACGACTACAGGGCGCTAAATGGGCTTTAGCTCTACGCTCTGTCGCTGAGGAACAATTAATAAAATAAACGGTCTCCAAATAAAATAACTGTTTTATTTAAATCCTCGAGTCAAACCCTGCGAATCCCATATTGAAGCATTACATGGCGACCCTGCACGACAAGAACCTGGAGGAAAAATTTAAAGATCCGAAGACTGAACCAAGCATACGATAAAGGATATGCAAAATAAATAATGTTTACAGCAAAAAAAGATGCGCGTTTTTTCTTGTAATAGTCAAAAAAAAACAACAACAAACTAAAATATAGATACACATATGGGATAAGATAGTGCAATAGTAAGAGCACAACAGTATTAAGTCAAGGAGAGATGCCAGAGCATGAGGCGGTAGAAATTTTGAAAGAACTCCATAAAATAAAAGCGAAGGTAAAAAAGGCGCCATATAAACTAAGAACGGCGGAGAGATTATTAAGAAGAAGAGTTGAGTTAAATGAACTAGAACTACGAATTAACGTTGTAGAAAGCAGTGAGGATACACTGACAGAATTTAGAGCAGTGTACGAGGAAGTAGGTGAAATAATAAAGTTCCAGTTGAGCGAGGTATCGACTGAGGAGAAGGAAACAAGCTCGGAAGAAGAGCAAGATAGCTTGAGTAATAGAGCTTTAGAGGCTTCCAACTCAATTATCGATTTGAATAGACAGGAAACCAGCAATATGGGAACTCTAGATCCATTCCAAATTTTAAAATTGTTACCTACTTTTGACGGTGAAGAGAAGGAGCTGACCAACTTCATCAATATCGTTGAAATTATAGGAGAGACATTAAAAGATGATCCGGAGAGAGAGAAATTGGTGCAATTGGTGCTGAAAGCACGTATCACAGAAAAGGTTAGAATAAAGATTGGAGCAAGTACTCCGCAAGGCATAGATGGTTTCAAAAAATTGTTCGAGACGCATTTTAAGGTGAAACGCAATCCCTTAAGTATACAAAATAAGTTGTCAAGGATTCAACAAGGAGATCAAGCAGTTCAAAGCTTTGCGACAAGGGTACAAAATCTAATAGCACAGCTGAATGACGTACAAATAACGGAACATGGCGAAGATAGTCGAAAGCTGATTAATGCTCTTAACGACAAATCGGGACTGAATGCTTTTCAGGCAGGTCTAAATGAACCCTATAAGACAGCAGTATTTGCAGCGATGCCAGAAACTTTAGGTAAGGCTGTGAAAATAGCTACTGAAATAGAAGCAGTGAATGATACTAACAAACAGTTCTATCATGGTAGCGCTCCAAGAAGGAGAAGCGCGAACGAAGAATTTTACAGAAACAACTGGCAGAGAAATCGCAATAATAAGTTTCAAAGTGGATCTTTAGGAAATCAGAGATTCAATAGGAACAGGGAAGATGATAGTCAAAATTATAGTTATAGAGGAACTGCAAACTTCAATAAAAGGAATTCTGCGGAACCAGCAAGAAATAATCCCAATGACAAGCGAGAAAGGCAGGGCAATGTACAAGGACACTATGCGCAACAACGGTATAACAGAGGTTATAACTCAAACAATTACCCAAGAAGAATCAATATACTCGATTCGGGAAACGAACAAACCGCCCCCGAAGCTCATCGTTCGAGGGACGAAGAATATTAGATGAGAATACGAGGTCCAGAAATGCAAAGATGTTTTCATATAACTTTCAGCGTGTCAATAACTATATAACTGCTAAAATAATAGGCATGGATAAGCCGGTAAAATTTTTGATAGATTCAGGAGCAGACATATCAATAATCAAAAGAAACTTGATAAACAATAATCAAATTGATAGGTACGATATATGCAAATTAATAGGCATTACAGAAAGTGATACGTACACAATAGGAGTGCTTGAAACGAAAATTTTGATTGAAGGAGAAGAAATTAAGCAGAGACTGCACGTAGTATCTGATGACTTAGCTATTGGTACGGATGCAATATTAGGAAGAGACTTTTTGTACGAAAATAAGTGCAAACTTGATTTTGAGATATTCACACTAACAATTGTAGTAAAGGATCGGAATATCATAGTGCCAATTACCACTTATGTACCTCGACAGGACACCATAACGATTCCAGCAAGATCACAAATCCTACAAGCTGTCAATCAGCAAATTAAGGAAGATAGCATTGTCCTAAGCCAACAAATTCAGGATGGAGTCTTCATTGCTAATTCATTGATTCCTTCAAAAGGGATAGCACATATAAAAATGCTTAACGTACACGAGAAAGAAGTTAATATTAGATTACCAGAGCTGAAAATATTGCCATTAAGAAATTACAATATTATAGACCCGAGGGAAAGACCACGGCTAAATAGACAACGGCAGAACAAACTTTTACAAGAGCTGAATGTGAATGATATAGACAAAGTAGCAAAAGATCCAATCATACAACTCTGCATGGAATACGCAGACATATTTCACCTGGATAGCGATAAGCTGACTGTGAACAACTTCTACCGGCAAAAAATAAAAATGAATGAAGAAACACCAGTGTATATTAAAAATTATAGACTACCACAGTCACAAACTGAAGAGATTAACTCTCAGGTTGATAAACTGATAGATGAAAAAATCATAGAACCATCAGTTAGTCCATATAACTCACCATTATTAGTAGTACCTAAGAAAAGCGACAATGGAGATAAAAAATGGAGAATGGTCGTAGACTTTAGGCAGCTAAACAAAAAAATTATGGACGACAAATTTCCACTAACTAGACTAGAGGATATTCTTGATAATCTTGGAAGAGCAAAATACTTCTCGACACTTGACTTAACAAGTTCATTCCACCAGATTGAACTGCATCCAGAGTCAAGACCAGTGACAGCTTTTTCCACCGGCAAGGGTCATTTTCATTTTAAGAGGTTACCATTTGGATTAAAAATATCAACAAATAGCTTTCAGAGAATGCTTTCTGTAGCACTAGCTGGACTAGATGGGGAGACATTTCTGTATGTGGATGACATTATAATCTTCGGTTGCAGTCTCGAACACCATAACCGAAACCTAAGGAAGACGTTCCAGAGGTTACGTGATTACAACTTGAAGTTAAACCCACAAAAGTGCAATTTTCTGAGAACAGAAGTTGTATATCTTGGGCACCTGATAACCAAAGAAGGAGTAAAAACAGACCCCAAGAAATATGATACAATAAAAAATTATCCCATCCCCAAAAACGCAGAAGAAATTAAGCGTTTCACAGCATTTTGTAATTATTATAGACGCTTCATTCCAAATTTCGCAGCAATTGCAAAGCCATTAAATTCACTAACGAAGAAAAAGGTGACATTTAATTGGACTGAAGAATGTGATAATGCATTCAAGGAGCTACAAAGTAAATTAATGAATCCACCAATTTTACAATATCCTAACTTTGATAGACAATTCGTGCTTACGACAGACGCCTCTAACTTTGCACTAGGCGCAGTACTGTCTCAAGGAGAGATTGGAAAAGACTTACCAGTTTCGTACGCTAGTAGAACACTAGACAAGCATGAAATAAGGAAACCAATTATTGAAAAGGAATTGTTAGGAATACATTGGGCAATAAAACATTTCAGACCATATCTATATGGAAGAAAGTTTATAGTGGTAACGGATCACAGACCATTAGTAAGTTTATTTACGCACAAAGATCCATCTTCAAAAATGACAAGAATAAGAATAGATTTAAGCGAATACGACTTTGAGATCGTGTACAAGCAAGGAGCGTTGAACACCAATGCAGATGCATTATCACGAATCAAATTAGACTCTAAGAAACTGAGAGAAATGATTCCAACAGATACGGACATGAAAATAATCACAAGAGCAATGACAAAAAAGAATAGTAGTAGAGAAGATGAAGAAAAAGAATCGCAACAACCAGCGAAGATTACACAGCTGCATATGTGGGAATGTGCTTCAATTTCCGAAACAAAGAACGTAGTTAAGCTGAGATTTGAAATAACACGAGAAAAGAATAAAGATAAAATGATAGAGAAAAAAAAAATATTGCAAAAGATGCACACATAATAATAAAGTTAAGTAAAGAAAAGAATGAGATTATAATAGAGCTTAGTGATAATCCGCAAGCAAACTTGGAGTTACTTCTGGAGAAACTAATGCTGTTCGCGAAAAACCACAAAATTGAAAAGCTAGCCTTAGCAAATAATGAAATAATTTTTAAAAAAATAAGTAAAGAAGAATTAATGAAAATTTATAACAAGATGAAGCAGAAGGATAATAAAAGGTTAGATATATTAGTCTACACGCCAGTGACTAGGGTAACAAGAGAAGAAGAACAGAGAAAAATAATCAAAGACTATCATAATTGTCCGATCATAGGAGGACATTCAGGAATTAAAAGGACAATAAACAAAATGAGGCAAAGATATTGTTGGAAAAATCTGACCAAAATGGTAAAAGAATATGTAAACAGTTGCGACGTATGTAAAAGAAACAAGCAGGTAACAAATACCAAAGAAAGGATGCAGATAACAGAAACCCCAAGCACCAGCTTTGAGTTACTAACGATGGACACAGTAGGACCATTGAGACAGGCGAAATACTATAGGTATATTCTGACAATCCAATGTGAGCTCACTAAGTACATCATAGCCATACCCATTGAAAATAAAGAGGCAACAACCGTAGCCCGTGCGCTGATAGAGAACGTCATACTAAGATTTGGAAAGTTCGAAAAAATTAGAACTGACATGGGAACTGAATTTATGAACTCAACTTTCAAGAAGATCTGTGAGATATTGAACATAAGTCACATTAGTTCAACGCCATACCATCACGAGACCTTAGGATCGATAGAACGTAATCACAGAACTTTAAATGAATACTTACTATCATTCAGTCAGAACCAAGATTGGGATGAGTGGTTACAATATTATACCTTCTGTTACAATATCACACCGCATAATGATACAAATATATCACCGCATGAACTAGTATTTGGCAAGATAGCAACTCTACCAGATGGTATAATAAAAGAAAAATCGCAACCATTATATTATATAGAGGATTATGCTGCTGAACTGAAATGGCGTCTCAAACAGGCACATGCAACAGCACAAAAGCTGCTTGAGATAGGAAAAGAAAAAAGAAAAATATTATATGACGCAGATGCACGTCCACTACAGGTAGCAGCAGGGGATAAAGTGTGGTTAAAAGCAGGCAATAGAAGAAAATATGAATCACCTTTCGAAGGACCATATGAAGCAATGGACATTAAAGATACTAACATAAAAATTAGGATAGGAGATGAAATCAAAGAAGTACACAAAAATAGGATAAAGAAAGCGTAAAAGGTTAAATCAAAGAAAACGACATTTGAAAAATGAAAAAGAAGACTAAGAACGAATAAATAATATGAAAAATTTTACCTTGAAAGGGAAAATTTTTCTCGTGAACCGTTGGGGGTGAGGTGCCCGTATAACCTCATAGAAAATAACTATACATACACTTTGATTCACACTATAGTAATTTAAGGTAGTTTATATAGAAAACTAGATTGTAGTCATGTATATAGATATGAGTCAGTAGGCCTAGTTATGATAATATGTAATAGTATATAAGGATAGTATATAAGAATCCCTACTATAAATACAAGGGAACTTTGTATGAAAATTACAGTCACTGTTCAATACTCAACGACTACAGGGCGCTAAATGGGCTTTAGCTCTACGCTCTGTCGCTGAGGAACAATTAATAAAATAAACGGTCTCCAAATAAAATAACTGTTTTATTTAAATCCTCGAGTCAAACCCTGCGAATCCCATATTGAAGCATTACAGGATGTACCTTATCTACAAGGTCAATAAAATTCTGAAGATTCTGTGAGTCTCCATCGAATGCGGGAATTTTAGATAAATACTTAAGTGGATCGATAGTCAAGGTCAGCATATTTGTATTGTTTGAAGCTAAGTTATTGATTAAATTTGAAATTTCCTTACTTTGGTCCCTAGCGAAGTCAATTTGCTCACTTAAATCACCTAGCATAATCTACTTTATCTTAATTAAATTGAATTGGTTTTTATATTTATAAAAATACACAAAACAAAGGTCACTAAAACATCGCTAAATGTATAAATGTATGAAAGTAAAAAGAAACTCTTAAGATCTAACCTTAGTTTCCTCGTCAGTAGTAGAAATTTCCTGTTGCACCTTTTTTGTTTTATATCTCGTTTCTTCCTGTTGCCACTTTGGGGATGAGTTGTGGTTTATCTTCCTTCCTTCTTCAGTCCTTGAGTTACTGCTGCTTCTTGTTCTGTTTCCTTCGTGCACCAAACAATAACTTTTCTTTATTTCACTGTTACTTATTTTCTTTTAACTTTTTATGAGTCTGAAAGTTCCTCGAATCTTTCCGAGTTCGGTTTCACTTTTTGTTTTGATACGCGTTTAAGTATTGAAATACACGCGGGGTATTAATTTTTAATTAATTAAACGTCCGCGACGCGCATCCTACCGACTGCGCCAGATAATAAAATATAAATTAAATAAAAATATCTTTATTCAAGAAACACAATCTTTATTTAAACACAAACTGTCTTTTTATAAAAAGGCGGCAAAAACTTTAATTTGACTTTAAATAATAACTTTTACTTTAACTTTTGACAATCACGTCCTACGAAATCTCGGAATCTTTTCCGAGCGCTTTAAACAAAACCGAATTTCAGACTGACTCTATAATTTCTTATTAGATCGCGGGTTGCTCGCGTTCCTTTTCCAATTTTGCTGAATGTTAGCCGTTCCCATGCATGCGCTATCAAAAATGCGTTCTAAGCGTCTGCATGCTTAATAATTCTTGGAAATTTTGGAGTTAAAAAGTGTAACGGAAATCACGTTAGGTTTCATGAGAAAATTATAAAGGAAAATTGGCATGTGCAGGAAATTGTGCAAGAGCATCGCGCGATATAATTATCTTATATTATTTGTTTTTTATAGGTAACTGTAACTTCTAATCTCGATTGTTGTAAGATGGAGTGAGTAATTACACCCTTATATTATTGGTATTTTTAATTTTAAAAATTTATTTTCTTTTAGTTTAGAGCGATTGCGGGAAGTTGTAGAGGAGATGTCTCGGCTAGTTCGAGACTTGATGGTCAATCTCGCTTCTGTTCAGATGTTATTGCTGGCCCCCGATCCCGTCGTTCCGGAACCTGCTGGTCCTTTCAGGCCCTGTTTGCGTTGCAGGTCCCTGGACCATAGGGTACAGCAGTGTCCGGTAAAAAGGGGTCCAGGAGACGGCGCCGTCATCGGGGGTTCCGAAACCAGGATCGTACATCTAGTGGCGGTGAACCTCAGGGGGTGTCTGTTGCTGATGATGCTGATGAGCGCGCTAGTGGCGGTGCCCCTTCCGTGGCCTCTTTTGTCACGGCTTTGGCCAATGGTGAGTAAAGTTTGTTTCCTTACCACACGTAGAATTTTATTAATTGTCTTTTGTTTCAACAGGTGGCGATGCTCATTCGCGTGCTTCCTCAGACGGCGAGGGGGACGGTTGAATCGACGGCGTCATAATTGTAAATGAGGTTTAATGTTTCATAAGACAATAAATTTATTATTTTTTTTTTGAATCACAAACTTTTTTCTTTGTGCTTTTCCCCCTTTTTTTTTTTTGGTGTTGACTTGTTTCGGGGACGACAAGGTATTCCCGGATGGGGTTTCTTTATTTTCAGGTTTCGGACTCATTCGGGGGTGATGAGCTATCCCCGGATGAAATCTCTCTATTTTTCAGGTTTCGAACTCATTCGGGGGTGATGAGATATCCCCGGATGAAATTTCTTTGGTTTTTCGGATTTTTTGCTGCCCGTTTGTTTTGAATCCGATTTGAGATGATTAGATATCTCAAGTTGGGCTTTCTCTTCATTTCTGGCGCAGATGAGGGCGGCGCAGTAAAAGATTTTGGTACACCGATTTTCAGGCATATGGGAACAAGGGGATCGCTATTCCGTGGAGTGATTCTCTCTTTCCGAGGCTATGTGTAATTAAAGTGGATGGGTTTGTGACTATCAGCCCGAACAGAAAGGTAAATTGTTCGTTTAAGGTGTTCTATTACGACAAGGTCGGGTTATACTATCGAACCATTGCTTGTACCATTTAATAAGGATGTTGCTGTTTTAGTTCATTTATATTTA
The DNA here is from genome assembly GCA_963855945.1 of Thereva nobilitata. Lineage (NCBI taxonomy): Eukaryota > Metazoa > Arthropoda > Insecta > Diptera > Therevidae > Thereva > Thereva nobilitata. Next base: position 97,941,921 of record OY979695.1, read on the forward strand.
TTTATTGTTTTAATTGCTTTACAAAGAAGAATTTAAAGTATGGTGTTAGGTAAGGTTTCATCTGGTGGTTAGTGTGAGATGTTAGGCTTATTCTAATTGGTGCGATGCGCTCCGTGGTAAGGTTTGAGCCCGGGTTGGCGGTTTCGGTCTCGCTCCCTGTTGTTTCCCTTCTATGTTTTCCTGCACTTCTGCGAACACCTGTGCGCTGTTTTCTGGGGTGTCTTGTGTTCGAGTGTTGTGGTTCTTGACCCTTTTTCTTAGCCAGGGTATTGTTTGGTAAAATATGTACCCCAAGATAGTTAGTGTGGCTATGCCGCTTACTGAGAGGGATGTAGTTGATATCATACGCGTGTGCTTTTGCGTCACCTGGTCTAATTTGGCGCTTATGGTTTCAAGGGATTTGGCGCCTTCTTGTAGCACTTTGTTGGCTTCGTCTCCAGTTATCAATTTAATGTCGCCACACTGCAAATGTAAAGTGTGTTGAAATAACACACCTAAGTGTGTTGTTTTCTTGTAGTCATTTTTAATCCACTTTAAAGTGTGTTGTTTCCGTAAAGTGTGTTAAACAACACACCTAAGTGTGTTGAAACAACGCAGTAGAAAAAAGCTTTTTAAAATAGAATTCATGGCACATCCATTCATGTAACATTTGAAGGGTTCGATAAGCTTTTATTTTTGTTCGCCTTTTGCAATTGCTTTTTCGTCTTTTCAAGCCCATGTCGTTTTTCCAAGTGGTCCCCGGACTAAGAACTAACCCCGTCCAATGCTGCTTATCTTCCGTAATCGAACGGGAACCGGCCTATTGAGTATGCTAATGGCACGATTTATGGTCATTAGGATAATTGCTAGTTTTGCTTTTTCTCACTGCAAATCTCAGCTTTTAGAAGTGTGTTATTTTAACACGCTTTAGTGTGTTATTGTGACGCCACCCATTTGATTAACATTGTAGTCACTTTAAAGCGTGTAAAAAGTGACTACAATGTAAATCAAATGGGTGACGTCACAATAACACACTAAAGCGTGTTAAAATAACACACTTCAAAAATCTGAGATTTGCAGTGTGTACAATTTCTTAAGGGTACCCCCCCCCCCCTTTCTCGGTTTGCAATTTCTGCGATATTCAATTGGCTGGCAAATAAGCAAAAATCAATTTCTGAGGTTTTCATATTGTTACATATGTAATTCGAAACTTAAAATACAAGAAGTAATTTTGATAACAATTTTTCATGAACATTTAAGCAACATTTTTTTTATAAATAAAAAGTCCTCTTTTTTGTTGGCGGGCGCGATTGCAAATCACTGGATTGTCTGAAATCAAAAATTTAAACGGAATTAGATAAAATACATAATTATCTAGTAAATGAACTATTCTTTATCATTTCTGGCAAAAATTAACAAAATGGTGGACCTTTGAATGTATTTTTTCGAAAATTCAACGTTTTTTCATTGAAAATCTAGCTGAAAATTTTAGAAAATCTTGATGAAAATTTTAGAAAATCTTGATGAATCTTCTTCATAGTAGTTCAATTTCTAGATATTGATGTGAAGAACAACATATTAAAATTTCAGACCGATCGGTTGAATAGTTTTTAAGTTACAAGGTCCGCCAATCGTAAAAACACTGTTTCGAGAAAAACGCGTTTAAAGTTTATTGAAGCAATATTTCGTGTATAAAATCAACTGTCCAACTGTACTGTCCAACGGCTGTAAAACCAAAAGTATTTCCAATTTTGACTTGAAATTTTCAGGGAACATTTCTAAAGATATAATGATTCGAATAAGACAATAAAAAAAAATCGATTTTTCGAAACCGAGAAAGGGGGGGGTACCCTTAAAGCTCAAAATTTGATTTTAAGAAAATGTAAGACAACTAAATAAAATTTAACTAAAACTGAGATTACTAAAAACTAATTTAATTTTTTCGTAATTTGATTTTTCTGAGATTTTCAGAGCCTGAAAAAATGTTGCCAAGGTTGCATTTTTTTATTGATTTATTTGACCTAACATTTCAAGTTCCATATATTAAAGCATATTTGAGGATGCTGCCGGATAAATTCGGTTCCATACGAAATGGGACACAAAAGTATCGCAATCATTTGCTTTGCGCACGGATTTTCTATTTCAATTTCCACTTTATCTTCAGAAACTATGTTAAGTCCAGCGGGAAAGTATTCATATGTTAAAATTAATTTAGCAAGCGAGTTTTTAACGTTATAATTAAGAGAAAAATAGTAGAAGGTATATGAATATGTTTTATAAAAATTCGCTCCGAATAACAGGTGAGAAAAAGTTAATACTAGTAGCGAAAACTAGCTTTTTCACGTTTAGGGTGCGAATTTCTTTTGTGGAAAACATAAAGTCATATGTACTAGCGCTTAAAAATGAGTTTTGGACAATTGAAACCGGTCAACAACTTTTTTGTAAAAAATCTACAATTCATCGAAAAATAAGAAGAACTTTTCGCTTGACATTTCTCTTAATTATAGCGTTAGAAATCCGCAGGGTAAAACTATTGCTCACAATCTGAATAAGTCTGTAATTGATATTTGTGATTTGATTTTTCTACATGATTTGACTTTATTTAAAGCCCCTTTTTCCTAGGACAATTCTCGTTGCGAAAAAAATCAAAAATCTCGCACCTTTAATTCAACCATTCTTTCTCGCAACGAGATATTTTTCGTAGCGAAATATTGTAAAGTTGGCTTTAAAATTTGTATATATGTATTTTATTTTTTATTGTTTGAGGTTTCGTCATGGTTTCGTTTTGTTTACTTGACTAAATCTCGTTGCGAGAATTGAATTCGTAGGAACATAACTCCAAAAAATCGCACGACAGACTGCGAGATCTTTCTCGCAACGATTTTTTTTTCGCAACGAGAATTGTCCTAGGAAAAAGGGGCTTAAAGGTATGAGTAAAACATAATGTTCCATTAGTGTATCACGAGCGGATTGAATTTTATGGGTAAAAAGTATAATAAATTACAATAAAAACAATTATGAGAGTTTTCAAAATTATCCTATTATAATATTTATTCATTTCTCTTTTCATCTCCTCATCAAGCCTATCTAAATAGTAGAGGGAAATTGTCATGTGATAGTGATGTAGTTGGGAAATTTGTTATTTTCTTTTTTTTCTTTACATTATGTTAAGATGAAGCGAAAAAAAAATGTCTGCAAAATCGGGCCTGTGCTGCACGAGAAAATTGCATTAATGTGGATTTTTGATGCATTTTGAGTGCATTGCTACGCTATTTTTTTAATTTTTCTAGTTCTGTTGATCGTAGAAAAATAAAAAAATTTGAAAAATACTCGAGAATGAATAGACTATCAAGCATAATCTAAGTATAAATATTTTAAAAATGAATCCTGACCTCAAAAAACCAAAATGTATGAATTTTTTTTTTACTAAAAATGCAATAAATAACGGGAAAATAATCGGATTTTCATAAAAATTGGAGAAAATGTGTATTTTGATGCTATGAATATGTGGTTGAAATTAAAAAAAAATTGTTTTTTACGGGAACAATTGAGGAGCCGGATCAAAGAACCGCACTTTCGCTCGTTCGACTCCAAAAAAACGTAAAATTAGTTCGAAAAAAAAATTTCTTCAAATAAAAAAATGAAAAATACTTATTTGTCTAGAAAAAAAAGGCGCATCTTTTTGTTTCATGCAATTTTTTTGTGGCATCATTAGTTTTTAAATAAACAACAAAAAACCGATTTTTTTTAAAACTTTTTTTTTATCAACTTTTTTACTTCTACTCGTCATAACTCTCTTAATAATTATTCAATTGATCTGAAATTTTTTGTATAAACTAATTACACGTAGCTTTGAATGTGAGACAAATTCCGATTAAAAAATGACATGTCGTTTGTTTGTTATTAATTTTTTATTTCGCTGCCACGTGCGTCGCGCATCACATTTTTCAACTTCAAAAAGTATCGACGGAAATTTTGATTTCAATTTGCTATAAGCGGCAAAGTTGTTTATTAAGGTCTTATAAAGTTTTCTGAAAAATTTCGATGAATTTCATCATCATAGTGCATAGTTATAATCAAACAAAGTCAGACGCGTGGACGGCCGGCGCGCTCTAAGTGTAAGAAGACGCTCGGCGCAGTTGAAACCACGCTCAGCGCATCTGACTATTTGATTATAACTATGTATCATGATAATGAAACTCTTTGAAATTTTTCAGAAAACTTTATAAGACCTTAATAAACAACTTTGTCGCTTATAGCAAATTAAAATCAAAAATTCCGCCGATACTTTTTGAAGTTGAAAAATCTGATGCGCGACGCACGTGGCAACGAAATAAAAAGTTAATAACAAACAAACGACATGTCATTTTTTAAACGGAATTTGTCTACCATTCAAAGCTATGTGTAATTAGTTTACACAAAAATTTCAGATCAATTGAATAATTATTAAGAGAGTTATGACGAGTAGAAGTAAAAAAATTGATAAAAAAAAGTTTCAAAAAAAATCGGTTTTTTGTTGTTTATTTAAAAACTAATGATACCACAAAAAATTGTATGAAACAAAAAGATGCGGCTTTTTTTCTAAACAAATAAGTATTTTTAATTTTTTTATTTGAAGAAAATTTTTTTTCGAACTAATTTTACGTTTTTTTGGAGTCGAACAAGCGAAAGTGCGGTTCTTTGATCCGGCTCCTCAATTGGCACTTTTCGAAAGACATTAAAATTGCCGTCAGTTTATGCCAAATCATCGTAAGGTAACTTTTTTTTAAATTGTAGGTTTTTTTATGTACTTTTTTGTGAGCATACGCAATACTTCGTTGCTTTATTTAAAATGCCCATTTTAGGAATTTGAAAAAATAAAAAATTTCAATTTAAAATTGAAAATTAAAAATTATTTTATTTTATTGCAGTACAGGCCTGATTTTGCAGAAATTTTTTTTTCGCTTTATCTTAAGATATGTAAAGAAAAAAAAATCCAACTTCCCAACTTCATCTTCAATTTTCTTTTTTTTGTTTAATTTCCTTCTACTAAAATTATTCTACACACCAAAAAGTGTGTTGTATTTTCATAGCTCAAAAGTGTGTTGTTCCTCCAAAAGTGTGTTAATGAATGTTAAGTGTGTTGTTTCAACACATTTCAGGGTGTTGTTTAGATTTCAGGTCATTTTTCACGACTTATTTTTAACACACCAAAAAGTGTGTTATAATTTTAACACGGAAGAGCGTGTCAATTGCAAGATAAAGTGTGTTAAAATGACACACTTTTTCTTGACAACACAATTACGTGTGTTGAATAACACACTTTGGTGCGTTAAACAACACATTTGGTGTGTTAAAAAACACACTTCAGTGTGTTACACCTTTTACAGTGCAGTGTCAGTTTCCGTATGCGTTTTTGGTATTTCTAGGCTGACGTTCGTGAGTCCTATGTCTGGGAAATAGGGCCGTTGGCTTAAGTGTTGTGGATCCTTCGCCTGGTTCGTGTACAACAACGTTTTGTCTCTTACTCTAACGTGGTATGGTTCATTTATCGTCAATATTCCATGTTTGGCTACTTTAAGTGTGTGTGTGTCATTCTATTGCATGTGATGCGAAATGATACTGGGTTACTTAGGGCGTACAGCCATGTGTTGGGTTTTGCCAGGCTTAGCAGGATATTTGTCGGTGGATCTTGGATTTTCATTGGGCATTGTGTTTTCCCTTCTGTTGGTTCGTATAGTAGCTTAATTGCACATTCTTGAGTATCAGGGTAGTATATGAGTGGTACCCTAAGACGCCCCACGTATGAAGGTACCTTTGGGTTCCCTGAAATTTTTTGGAAGTCTTTGACGTCTGCTGCTGTGAACAACGCGAATTGCTGTGACTTGAACTCGGATGCTATGTGTGAATAGTTGATGGCTGGGATTACTGAGTGCCCGGTTTTTGTGGTTGTTGGGAAGCATCTTATTTGGTAGTAGGACATTTTAGGCATGTTGAATATGGGTAGCGTTATCTTTACTATTAATTTGTCTTTGATTATATGTGTGCGGAGCTTTGTCGTTTGTTGAAGAATTGGTACGCAATTTTCGCATTCGGGGTGAGTCTGACGATATGCTTTGTTCAGGGTGTCCGGAGATATTAGTAGGGGGTGGATCCTGTTGTTTTGGCTGGTTAGTATTATATCCAGCAGCGTCCTTTGCCTGGATTCGATCTCTACTAATTGAAATAGGAGGTTAGTTACTAGTCCTTGACGTAGCTGGTCTGTTAGACTGCTTTCTATTGCGTTATTCAGGGCTTGTATCTGGCCACTGATCCTATGTTGCCGATCTAGGAGGGTTGTCAAGGGTGCTTGGATCTCTCATAGTGTGTTGTTGACTACTATTATTTGCATTTTTTCTAGGTCCGCGAGGGCCTTTTGGTTTGACTCCAGTTCTCCTATTCGACTGTATATCTCCTGCTCGTTGTTTACGTCCATGGTACCGATTAGGTAGTGAAGGGCGTGCCCGATGCCGTCGAATATGGACGTCGTTGTTCTACACTTCGGTACCATTTCTTTTATGATGCTGGTGCGTTTATTGATGTGTCCTAAGATCGAGTGGATTTGTGCTTGTTGGGCCCCGCATAGTGGGAGTATAGTCTCGTTACATAATTGTTTGGCGGCCCGTTCCGCCTGTTCTACTAGATCTGTTTGAGCTTCTAGTTCTTGGAGGTTGACTTCGGTTATGATGTTCCATTCGTCGTGATATAGCCATAACTCTCCGAGGTTTTCGTAGATTACCCCCGTCGCGTTGATTGGTGTGAACGTATATGGTGGGATATTTTGATCGGCCAGCGTCGCGTGTAATAGTAACAATGGTATTAGCGTCCTCATTTTGCGCTGTAATGAGATTAATAAATAGAAGATCAGTTTTGGCGCGTCGTAAGTTATATCGTTAGGTGTAGGTTGTCCGTATGCCATCCGTCTAGTCGACCGTTTTACCTTGTAAAACACTTTTAGACGATGTAGTTGGCAGGACTGGCTTTTCCTTAAAGCTGGGTTTTATCTTCATAAAACGGCTTCAAGCGGTTATTATGGACAGTTACTAATCTCTTATTTATTTTTATGGTGGTATTTACCGCGCTTGGGACAGCGACCACTGTATAGGGCCCGATCCAGACTTGGGATAACTTATGTTTTCGGGCCTCGTTGCGAAGGAGGACCTTGTCTCCTATGTGTAGGGTAAGTGTACGTATGTTCCCGTCATAATACGCTTTGGAGCGATTCTTGCTTGTGAGTAAATTTTTCCTTGCCATTGCGTACGATTTTTGCAGTTTGAACCTCAATTGGTGGTAATAGCTCTCGTGATTGTACAGAGGCTCCGGGGTACGTTTCAGATTGGATGGGACGTCGGCGGTGAACCCATATAGGCAGTCCATGGGGGTAAGTTTGGTTCCCTCGTGTACACTATTGTTGTATACGAACGCTGCTGTACGTAAAAACTGGTCCCAACTTTTTGGGCTTACATCTACTATAGTGCGTAAGTATTCGATCAGGTGTCTATGGGCACGTTCTAGTGCACCGTTGGACTGGGGGTGGTAGGCTGAAATCTGGAGTTTCTTAACTTTTAAGAGCCTACACACGCCCTTAAAAAGGTCACTCAGGAAGTTCGATCCCTGGTCGGTGACTATTTGTTTTGGTATGCGGTAGCGCGTGACGATTTCGTCGAAGAAAATTTGTGCTACCGTTTGGGCTTCTGCATTGGGCATGGCATACCAGTCGACGAATTTGGTCAGGTTATCCTGGAAGGTTAGGATATATTTGTTAATTGACAGGGTTTCTTCCAGTGGACCCACGATGTCCAAGTAAACCTTGTCGAACGGCTTTTCTGCAATGTCCGTTATAACCATGGGCATTTTGAATTGCCTTGAAGCCTTCATGGTTTGACATTTTTTGCATTTCCGGACATATCGACTTATGTTGTGGAACATTCGTCTCCACCAATACTTTCGGCGAATTCGATTGTAGGTTTTGACGATACCTTGGTGTCCACCGAAGGGGGAGTCATGGTAGTCCTTCAGTATTGTGTTGATTTCTTCGGGACTTGTTATTACCTCAATTTTCTTTTGTAGCGCGATGGAGCTATTTTGGGAGGCTCGGCAGGTTGGGGTATTTCGGTTTCGAGATCGTTAGACCCTTCGTCGATATCGGGGGCTCTTGGGGTTGGAACGCGTTGGTCTTTACCGTTGCCCTGCATCTTCTGTGCCTGAGCCCTTGTGACCGCATTACATTGTTTTCGCCTTTCGGTAGGAGGCGAGTTATAGACCAGTGCAAATAATTTTTGAAACAAAAAAATTATTAACAGCATGACAAATGTTGGAAAGTGAATGAAATATAGCGAGCCAACCAGAAAAATAAATTCAAGCCGATCTGAGTTACGAGGGTGAAATAGGGGTAACTTTAAGGGGTGAAAAAGGTTTTTCACGATTTTCAGCGAAACTAGACCTCCAATCAAAAAAAATTGAATATAAAAGTTATGGGTAATAAAAATATCTACAACTTTTGTACAAACCATTTTTTCACATAACCTCAAATTTCCGAGAAAAATCGAAAAAACTAGTGTTTTTGTTTTTGTGTTTTTACTCCTTTAAAAAAAATTTTTTTTCCACAAATTTTTATGTAAACTTACCTTTTTATGTCCCAAATACGCTGTAATTTTTTTGAATTAAAATATTTATTGTTTTCAGTGTTTCAAAATACTAAAAACAGATCAGTGAGTGACACTTATTTTTGAATCGTAAATAGCAAAAAATACAAGGCAGCTGGAGTCTTGGAGTGTTCCACGAATTTTTTAAGCAGCTTTTGGAGACGTTAAACAAGTTCAAAAAAATTTAAAACAATGATTGAAAAATAACTTTTTGAAATCAAGTTTTTTAAGTTTTTCGCGTTTCCTGGCAAATTTGTCCATAGTCATGTTAATTTTTTCTACATCATCTGAAACTAGACCTTTCACCAAAAGAAAAAACCCTTAGATTTTTTGAAAAAAATGTTTTTAGAACATGGGCATTTTCGGCTGAAAATGAGGTCTCTTTTTAGGTTTAAATTCAAAATAAAACGTAAAAATAAATATTTTAATTCAAAAAAATTACAGCGTATTTGGGACATAAAAAGGTAAGTTTACATAAAAATTCGTGGAAAAAAAATTTTTTTTAAAGGAGATAAAAATCAAAAACAAAAACACTAGATTTTTCGACTTTTCTCGGAAATTTGAGGTTATGTGAAAAAATGGTTTGTACAAAAGTTGTAGATCTTTTTATTACCCACAACTTTTATATTTAACTTTTTTTGATTGGAGGAATAGTTTCGCTGAAAATCGTGAAAAACCTTTTTCACCCCTTAAAGTTACCCCTATTTCACCCTCGTAACTCAGATCGGCTTGAATTTATTTTTCTGGTTGGCTCGCTATATTTCCTTCACTTTCCAACATTTGTCATGCTGTTAATAATTTTTTATCATTTTCGTCTTTTTAAAAGGTATCTGCACTGGCCTATTAGTCACGTTTTCTGGAAGTATTGATGGTGTCTCACCGGGTTGGTGAATTAGAGCTTCCACCGTGGAGGTATTGGGCTCTTCTGCTCTTTGAGGAATTCGGCTGAGAGCGTCAGCATTCGTGTTGTATTTGCCCGGTTTATATTCTATATTATAGTCGTATTCGGACAGTTTGTGATGGAATCTTACAAGTCTCGTGGTCGGGTCTTTAACGTTGAAAACGCCCTTGAGGGGTTTGTGGTCTGTGTAGACCGTGAATTTACGACCCATTAGGTAGCATCTAAAGTTTTTTACAGCCCATACTATGGCGAGCAACTCTTTCTCGATGGTGGAGTAATTGCGTTCTGCCTTATTTAGAGTGCGACTGGCATATGCTATGGGCTGATCCTTGCCTACGTCTCCTTGGGAGAGCACTGCTCCGAGTGCCTCACTGCTGGCGTCCGTTGTTAGGTTGAACGGTTTGTCGAAGTCAGGATAGATCAGCAGTGGTGGGGAGACTAGGGAACGCTTTATCGTTTGAAATGCTTCCTGGCATTTCGGTGTCCAAGAAAATTTCACGCCCTTTCTTAGCAAATTCGTTAAAGGTCGTACTATTTTAGAAAAATCTGGGATAAATTTTCTATAGTAATTGGCGAGGCCTAGGAATGACTGTACCTGCCTGATTGTTCGTGGCGCCGGGAAACTTTGGACACATTCTGTCTTTCTAGGGTCGGGGAGGGCTCCTTCCTCGGAGCATACGTGACCCAGATAGACTACTTCCTTCTTTAGGAACTGGCATTTCTCCGGTTGTAATTTGAGGTTGTTTTCCCTCAACCGGTCGAATACCCGTTGGAGCTTTGAATTATGGTCGTCGAGGTTCTTCCCGTAGATGACTATATCATCTAGGTAGACGAAGCATTCGAGGCCTTGTAGGCCTGTGAGGACATAATTCATTAGTCTCTGAAACGTAGCCGGGGCTCCTTTCAGCCCGAACGGCATGCGTTTAAACTCATAGTGTCTATAATTCGTGCTAAAGGCTGTCTTGGGGCGGTCTTGTGGTTCCACCAATACCAGGTGGTAGCCACTGGCCAAGTCGAGGGTGGAGAAGTATCTCGAGTGACCGAGCTGGTCTAAGATGTCCTCGATTCTTGGCAGTGGGTATGCGTCGCCGATCGTGTTCTCGTTTATCTTGCGGTAGTCTACAACTACGCGCCATTTTTTCTTGCCATCGGGGCCCGATTTTTTGGGAACCACTAGGAGAGGTGAGTTCCACGGGCTTCTACTGGGTTGGACGACGTCGTTGTCCAACATTTCTTCCAACTGTTCGTTTATAATTTGTCTTTGAGTTTCGGGCAACCTGTACATTTTTTGATTTATAAATTTGTCGTAGATCATGGGGATTTCTTGTTTTATGGCTTCCGTGTAGGAAAGTTTGTCCCCTTTTACGTGAAATATATCGGCATATTCGTGACAGAGTTTTTTTTATGGATTGTTTCTCTTCGGCCGTTAGGGGGTGGTCGAAACTGAGTTCCTCATTTAACTGTTTGAGGCGCGCTTCGCGCTCAGGGGCCGGATCTTCGTAGTCCGGGTATATGTATCTCAACTGATGGAGGGTCTCGATTTCCTTTTCCTTTAGTTGTAACTTTAATCTTAATATTATTAATAATAATAAAATAACTTTAATCTTGCCCGTTTCCCTTTGGGTATACCGTGCGGGATTTCACCATTTTTGGGTATACTTTTAGGCCTTGCGTTGGGCGACGATGGAGTACTGGCGTTCCTGAGACCGACTGGTTCAGAGCCTGAAGGATACCCACATTCGTCGTTAGCATTCGTTAGAGGCTTAGGGTTGTCGTTGGGGGCTAGTGGTCTAGTACAATAGTCTTTTGTTGGGTATTAACATTGAGAAGGCCAATAAACACTGTTTTGGTCCCAGATGGTAAGAGGGCATTGGCGAGGAATACTCCTTCGCTCGGCTCGTATGCTTCACAGAGCATTTCCTCCTCTAACCTTAGTGGGATTGAGGCCACCATTTGAGACCGGCTTGGTAAGCGAAGGAGTTCTTCCAACGCGATCGTATGACTTATGGCTGAAGGAGTCTCAAAATCATTGGGGTTGTTTTCCAACCTTCACCCATCTTGAGATAGGCAGCTGGTATTCCTCTTTGAGGGTACCTGGGAGACACCACCGGGGATTATCTCAGTTTCTGCGAACTGATACTCCCTGGTCTGGGTTTGCTGCTGATCTCTGGGTTCCGATTTGGTGGTATTACTGCGTAGTGGAATTGCAATTTCTTCTGGATTGATTTCCGTGCGAGGGAATCGCAGTGTTTGGTTTGGGCCCTCAACGTTACAATGTTTGGTAACAAAATCGTATCCTAAAAGGCCATCGTCGGGATCTCTGGCATGTTTTGTATGATTTGCAAGGTGCATGGGAGGGGGGTATTGAGAAGGAAATTCTCCTGGCAGTTCCCTAGTGTTTTTCCTTGGCCGTATGGCGTTTGTAATGTGCACCTTTTTGTGGGGTCTATTAGGTTGGGATCCTTGAGTTTTTTGTGTTTTAATATACTGACCTCAGCGCCAGTGTCCACTGCTAGGTCGGCTTTGCCGTTAAGGCTTATGTCTAGTGGAAGAGTAACGAGTGGGACACTCGGTTCGGGCGCTTGAGATCCCCCTTTAGTATTATTTTTAGAAATTAGTGTCGGGCCGGGGTTTCTTAGTCCGACTGCGGGGAGTTTCCCGCCTGCTGTGATTCCCAACGCTGTCTTTGGTGACAGTCGTCTACTAGGTGCCCACGTCTGTGGCAGAATTCACACCTGTATCTAATGTTGAACACCGCTCTTGTATTATTAGCGGGTTGTTGACGGTTAATTTGTTGTCGGGGTTCATTGTTAGGGGGTCGGTCGTTGGGGTAACGGTTATAGCCTTGGCTTACCTGTTGAGGCCTCTGGTTCTGGTATCGGTTGTTACCTTGGAATTGGGATCGTTGATTTGGGTAGTGATTATTATTATTGCTGTTAAATGGGGGTCCCTGATTCTGGTAACGTCCATTATTATTATTAAAATGCCTTGATGGCTCTGTTGGTTGACGACAGTCTCTAGCATCGTGTGTATTGGACCTACAAACTAGGCAGAAAGGGGTATTTTTGCGTTTCAGGCAATCTGCGTATGTGTGCCCTCTATTTCGGCAGTAGCTGCAGGTTATATTTATTAGGGGTTTCGCCGAAAGTTTTGTAGGGGATGTAGTGGTAATCGCCTGCTGAGCACTTTGTAGTGGGGGCTTGTGTATGTTTTGGTGATTGCTTGGTGGTGTAGCATACGTAGTGTACATCACCTGTGGGTTGCTGGTGTTTTGGTGTGTTGTTGGTGAGATTATTACGGGCGGGGCGGTGTATGGAGTATTTGGGTTTTGTGTGTTCGCAGCGGGGGTTGTGTGGTGTGTGTTTTCGATATGAGTTATGGGGGCTGGTTGTGTGTATGGGTTGTAGGTCAGAAGGTTGGATGACATTTGATGTGGGGCCTGAAGGTACATGGCGGTTTGTTGAAGTCTCTCCATGTCTAGGGCCTTCTGGATCAGACTATCCAATGTATCGTCCCCTGCTGCCAGTAAATACTGGCACAAATGAGGATTTGTAATCCCACTCCTTAAAGCGTTTTTAGCGAAATCCTCTAGTTGTATTTTTACTGGATCCGCTGTTGCGCCGTATTTATTTGTGGCTGCCTCTTCACATAGGGATAATTGTTGTTTTACCCTTGTGGTGTAGGGTATTAGTGGTTCGAGAGGGAGCTGGCGTAGGGTAATTAGTTTGTTCACTAGTTCCTTGTACGTCTCCTTTGGGAGATACGTCCTATTAAGGAGCTTCTCAGCATCGTCAAAAGTAGCCGGTTGACTGGCGGCTATCAGTTGGTAGGGTTCACCTCGAAGCCTGGTTGGGAAAATTTGTAAGAATGCTGGTTGCTCAGCTTCCGTCAAACATTGAATTACCCTCCGACAGCACCCTAAGAACATCTGGAGCTCACTTGCTAGGGTTGGGCTATGCCCACCAGAGAATATTGGTACTACCTGGGAGGTTAGCTGGGCGACTTTAATGTAAGCGTCTGCCATGGCTAATTTCAACAGGGGTTTCTTTTCCTCTTCCGAGGTACCGTTTCCTTCGGTTTTGTTCAGGGTAAGGTCGTCCTTCTCCGATTCCGTGAGGGACACGCTTATCCAATTGAGGAGTTCTTCTGCGAGACTGGTGGTGTTCGTAGCGGGGGTGGTGGTCGAGCGGTCGTTGTTTTCGGTTTCACAATTTTTTTCACTTATATTTGAATGATCTAATTTATTATTATTTCCTACGCTAGGTTCTTCGCCGGACAGAGGGCGCTCGAGAGACTGGAATTTAGCTAATTCCTCTCTAAATTGGAGGGTACTTTGTTTGAGTTTATCTACTTGTGTCAGGCGGCGTTTACGGATTTTATTTGTCTCCCGTTCCACTGCCTGACACGCGGTGATATTTATGTCACCTGTCTCGAGCGCTCTCTGTAATATTTGTTCTAAACTTAAACTAGGACCTACTTGTTTGAACCCTCATTCCACTACTTTTCCGCTTCTTAGTATTCGGGGGGACGTCTGGGGTGTCTCTGTTGAAGTTGAAGCCGTCGGCGTGGATGTGTTCCCTTGCTGGATTATCAGGTGTTCTGATGGGATGTGACTGGATCCTTGTAATGCTGCGAGGTCTGATGCGGCCGGGATGTTGGTTGCTGCTTCGCCTGTTTCGTTGAATGGTGGGCTGGTGTCGTTGGGCCCTGACGCTGTAGAAAGGCCGGCTGGTGCTTGTTGATCCCTCGGTGGGGGGTTTCTGAGTGGTGGTTGTCCCCTGGTTGGCCCTCTGACATAGGGCGTTTCCTGGGCACGGCTGAAGCCCGCAAAATTCCCTCGCTGAAGTTACTTAGGGGGTGTATGCTTGTTCGCCTGGAATAGAGGCACTTTGTTGAACACCCCCGAGCGATGGTTCTTTGTAGGATCTAGGATTTGCTGCACTTTTGCAACCGCTGACGCTGCCCCCAAGTTAGGCTCAACCTTGGGCAAACGGTCTAGTGTGCCTTGACCAGCAGTGTTAGCGATTTTTTATTATTAGCGCACCCAGATCTTACCTGCTGCGCCAATTTGTTATAAAATTTTATATGCTTCTGTGTCGAGTTCCGGCGCCGATTACCCAGAACTCTTCACTAATATCTTAGCCTTTAGAGTTTTGCCACTAATATAAGTTTCCTCCTTTTTTTTGTGTCCAGCGGTTAATTTATCTGGAACACTTAATTACCACAAAACACTCAGAGATTTATTACTGTTTTAATTCGGATTTATTCCTTACATTTGGTTCCTTTTGTTAGAAGATTACAATACAATTACGAATTACTATTACTAAACCGAAGGTATTTTCCACACTTGATTTTGTTTAAGATTTACACAACGATCAAAATCCGTTAATTCTAGGCAAAATTATATCTACACTCAATTAAATATAAATTTTACGTTAGGTTTCTTTCGTGGAGACTTTACAATGCAATTCCAAGTCACTGCTACTTAACTAATTAACTGAACGTATTTATTACACTTGATTCTGTTTTTTAAGTTTACATAATTAACTGAAAGTATTTATTACACTTGATTCTGTTTTTTAAGTTTACATAATTAACTGAAAGTATTTATTACACTTGATTCTGCTTTTTAAGTTTACACTACGATCAATATCCGTTAATTCTAATAATAATTATGTCTTACACTCCATTCAATATAATTTTTACTTTAGCCTTCTTTCGACCTGGTTCTCTCGATAATCACGCCCGCCGCGTATCAAGGTTCTCAACGAAACTCTTTTTATTACCTCTTAAAAACATCCGCCACGGATCATGGTTGAGACACTACTCGCCTTGATTGATCAATTCATCGATCTCCTCTTGAAAAAGCTTTTCCAAGAAAATCCGCCGTTGCGAATTTCTTCCGGGCCGTCGACCTTGGGGCAAAAGTCAGCTGCTGGTCTTTCACCCAAGGCTGAGGGCGCCGGCCGGAAAAACGCACCCGTCTGCTTTTCTTTCCAATGCTGGCGGAACTTGCGCCATTTGCTTACGGGCTTTTTATTCCCGTCGCAAGGCAAATTGCGCAAAGTTTTCCTCTGCCAATTTCTTGGCGGTTTCGTGTTACAACTTTTTTAATGTTTTGCACGGGTCATTTACTGGCGCCGTGCATTTTTATTTACACAACAAGACTGAAAACAAATCGCATAAGCAATTAATTCTGGTCTTGCCCAATTAACATTTTTTTGGAACTTCAGGATATTTCTGTCAACCATGTTATATTGTAGTTGGTTTTGATGAGTCGCTTAACAAGGTAGCCCAAAAAGGACAAACGGACGATTTAGTACATTTCTGGAATTCTAACAATTAAGTCTGTACTAGATATCTTTCTTTGAAGCATAAAAAGGTCATGCTCTTTCAAATCTACTACAAATTTCAAAGGACGGCCAAATTCTCAATAAGATTTTTTTTGCAGAAATAAAATCTTATCGTTAAGAAAGATTCCTACCATTTAGATGAAATTCTACCTCACACCAATCCATAAGGCATCTGATAAGCATTTAGTTGATAGCTATAGAGCTGTTGCCATCCTATCATCAAACCCCAAACTATTTCAAAAACTCGTCTACGGTAAGATATCCCCTCTAATTGACCCATACCTAAATTTACTTCAACACGGCTTAAGAAAATTACGTTCGACCTCCGCAAACCCCATGGTGCTAATTTCCGAACTGCTCTGTGGTATGGGGAGCGGCCATCAAATTGATGCTGTTCATACTGACTTAAGCAAGTCCTTTGATAAAGTATCATATTTTAATTGCTAAACTCTTAAAATTTGGAATATCCGGTTCGCCCCTTAAATGGATAAGATCACATCTCTACGGAATATCACATGTAATCAGATTCCAAGGATTCCTTTTCTCAGGGTAGTCATCTTGGCCCCCTTCTATTCAATATATAGTCATCTCTAGTTTCATGATACAATGTAGAGTCTAGAAAAAATTCAAATATTGTCTGGAGAACCTGGAAACGTCAAGAAAATTTGGTCTTAAGAAAAAGTGGCCACCGCCACCCTGTTGAATTATACGTTTCTTTAGAAAAATCTGAACAGTCGAAATGAAATACAGAATCATTTAACCTTTACAAATCTCAAGGTATAAAATTGTGATGAGTACAAACGACGAAACTACGTTAAATTTGATGTCAATAGTGAATTCCGTTTTATCAAAAAAATGAAATTTTTCGAGAAAAATTTCTATTGATTTTTTTCACTTTTTTCAAGTTTAAAAATTTTTTCTTCTTCACCATCATAACGTTCTTAAAAAAACATGCATTTTAAAAGAAAATTAGATATTTTGACTTGATATTTTAACCAGTTATTGTTCACATTATAATATAAAGCATAATTTCTGAAAATTTTATAATATTTCCCTTAAAACATCCGAAGTTAGCAGTTTTTTCAGTTTTTTTTGAGATTATATGTGCAGATAAAAGTTTTAGCCATTATCATAACGAACAGCCTCAATTCACTTTTTTTGGACTTACACGTACCGAGATATACTCATCTACATTTAGAAAGAAAATGGCCGATAACTTGCGTAGCGGGGGTTAAATATGTAGTCCAGTCAAATTAGGGTTTCACCTCGGAATGAGAGGTAATAAGCTGAAAATTTGTATGAACCTTTGTTTTGGCATTCTAAATAATGTGTCAAAACTCTCATATAATCTTGTGGCCGCGTCTTGAGATATTGAGGTGATATTAGAGGTCAAAGGTCACCAAAAACAGTTTTTCGCAAATATCTCGTAAATTATCGGCTTTACGCAAATTTTGGTTAAAGAAAGTTTGTTCATTAGATAAATCGGCATAAAAGTGTACTATACCTAATTTACGTAGAACCAATAGTTTTCGAGATAAAGGGTTGAGAAGTCTCGGCATCGTGCTGCATTCGTTTCCGCACCACCTCTGACGTAGAATGCAAGGGGCTTTTTTACATGGTGTTCCCGTAGGCCTAATCCATGGGTTACAGGGTTCGATAAATTTTTTTTTGATTATCTCTCTATCTCTTCTGTTTCCACGTCTTCTATATTGTCATCTTCATCTACAATTATCTCTGAAGAAAATAATGAAATGTGGTCGGCTCATCATCGTTGAAGTCATATTCAACGGTTGTACCCGCGGACATACTATTGAGATACGACTGGCCCCGACAAGAGCCATACACTGCGGAACAAGGCAATCTTACTTTTCTGCATTCATTTGATACATGCACCTCTGGCAACTGCTAACTGGAGATTTTCGACGGCGATTCTCTTTATTTTGGGGTCACAACTAATTTCTCAAAAGTACATAAAGGCATCTAACCGGCTACTCAAGTTTCGTAGGGTCAAAGCTACATGTATGAAGTGAATGCAGAAAAGTAAACATTTGAGACTGGAAACAATTCCTTTTTCACTAAAATCTCAGTGTATTTTCTTAGAGGGGCGCATAATTTTTAATAGCCCATGGGCGCCGAGTTGTCTTAGGACGGCCCTGGATAAGAGAACCGAAAAATTTCAATTCCAGCTTGAGCTCAACTCGTGTATTTGTACAGCAAGCATAAGGAATATAAAAAAATTTAGAATTTTACAATATATTGACATACGAAGGTTGAATTTGGCATCCACCGATTCGTTTTTAGAGAGTAACGACTTGACTGTTTGAATAGTAATGGTAGAGCCATTTATGACTCTGGAGATATACAAACTTCGGAGCATTCTTCTATAGATGTCACCTTTGGGTAAAAAACCTGGGACTGAACGACCCGGGGGGGTTATCCTGGAATGCGATTCGAAAGTCATGAAATTCGGAAATAAGAAAATGGTATTCTCCACCAATGCGAATTCGAATTAAATTTGTCCGCCTGTTACCGGATTTCAGTCCATGAGTAAAGCCATTGCCGCATGCGCTGCATTTATTTGTTTGTTTTAAAATATTCTAAAAACTCTTAATATTCTTGAAAAAATTTATTGTTCGCATCAAAATGTCAAATTAAGTTAATAAATGAAAATGGTTGGCTGAAAATAATTTCTTTTCGAAGATTTATCATGCATCGCTACTAGCTTCCGTTTGCTTCCTACTTTCGTATCGCCTTAGAAAGGCGGACTCTGAGGTCACAGCCAGCTCCCCAAATTGACGTTTGAGCCGTCTGTACATCAGGATACAGATTCCAGAAGTGCGGATCTGTTAGACTTCCATTCTTCACAACTCTCGATAATGATAACAAAAGGTTTTCAAAATCTATCTTGGCCTTTAGTAGATAGGTATGTCAGAGCAGAGGGTCGTCGATTCAAAATTTGAGTCCTGTAAGATGCCTAGATAACTAATTTTGACGCCGGATGCAAATATCTGCTTTTTGTAGTGACAATGCACCGCAGATATCATGTGTTCTGACTGATGTGAAAAGAGCCGATTCTTAATATAATCTCTATGATTGCAGTAGGATTGGGTACATTATGCACTTGAGATACTTAGGCCAATCATACACGAGGGACCATTGTTCCGGAGCAAAAGTTTTTTTCGGGCAAGGGAGGCGTGCGGAGATGCTATATGTGGAGAGTCATCATGCACTCACACCAATAAGAAATCAATGCTTTGGCGATAAAAAAAAACTTTCAAACAGTAAAATATTGTCAAAATTTAATTTTTTTAAATAAATTATTTCATAACAGCGAAAAAACCTCAATTTTGATTTTAATAAAAAATTTGTCATCTCACTAATACGAACAAATATCACGTAGCTACACAAAAGCTGCTTCCATCGCTGTTGCTCCGTGTATTTTCAGAAAACTTGCAGCAAAGCTTTTGGTTGCAGAACTATGGTCCCCCGTGTATGAATGGCCTTAGGAGGGCATTAGGTTCCAGGTTTTTCTGATTTTTGTTGTGTGGTGTTCATGAGAACCCTTCTCTTGGCATGCCCCTGAGACAATCCCCTTTTTAAATGCTAGTCGGATGGGGTTTAAAACGCATAGGCTTTACAGTTATAAGTTCTTAATAGCTTATATTTGATATATTTAGTTTTCGTATGAAAAGCCTTGCTTGTGTGCGGCTCTTAAACCACGTTCTTTCGTCGCAGCAACCTGAACAGCTCTTCAAGTTCTTGGTTATTAGGTGTACATGAAATATTTTAGGTGTGGATTTCCCCACCCAAAGCGAAAGTGCGTGTGCACTTTTCCTTCCATCCCCATGCGCTCCGCCTCCCCTGTTTACACTAAAAATACGCATAATAGTGTAAATCCTACAAATTTTTTAAAATTTTAAAAATCTCACGTGAGATAGGTGTGGATTTCCCCACCCAAAGCGAAAGTGCGTGTGCACTTTTCCTTCCATCCCCATGCGCTCCGCCTCCCCTGTTTACACTAAAAATACGCATAATAGTGTAAATCCTACAAATTTTTTAAAATTTTAAAAATCTCACGTGAGATAGGTGTGGATTTCCCCACCCAAAGCGAAAGTGCGTGTGCACTTTTCCTTCCATCCCCATGCGCTCCGCCTCCCCTGTTTACACTAAAAATACGCATAATAGTGTAAATCCTACAAATTTTTTAAAATTTTAAAAATCTCACGTGAGATTGAGGGGGAGGGGGTCGAGCCAAATCTCACGACATCTCACCAAGGGGGGGGGGGGGTCGAAAAATCGCGAAAATCATTTCACGTAATTTATGGATGCCCCCTTATTAAGAAGCCTAAAAGGAAGCTCTCTGCCAATTTTCAGCCTATACCTAATTATTTCCGCTATATCGCTTTTTTCGGCTTAATTTACCTGTACTATTAATTTAAGCCAGTTTTGTCGCGATTTTACACTGTTTCTTGCGGAAAAAAAATTACGTGATATTTGCGGAGACCCTCCCCCTCCCCCACGTGAGATTTGATGAGATTCGGCTCGACACACCTCACGTAATTTATGGACGACCCCTTACTGTATTCTACTCGTCATATCCTTTCATGTGATACCCATACCGAGGCGGTTATAAAGAAAACGTTATTCCGCCATTTTGTGTTTGCAGGCTCTTTGAATATGGAATGACGTCACACAGCTTACTATATTGTACTCGTCATACCCTTTCATTTGATACCCATATCGAGGATGTTGTACAGAAAAAGTATTCCGCCATTTTGTGTTGGCCGCCATTTTGAATCTTAAATGAAGCCACACAGCTCATTGAATTCTACTTGTCTTAAACTATCATTTGATACCCATGTCGGGGGTCGGGAAACACAATTGCAAAATTCGCCCGCCATTTTTTACAAAAAAGTCAGATTGCATTGTCACTCGAACTATGCATTTGTGCAAAAATCAAGATGCTTGATTTGTCTACACATAACATACAAAATACAAGATACAACATACCACATACAGATGAAGCTAGTATAAAGCGTATAAAGAAGCAGTAGTTTAAGCCCATTAACCATTTGTGTAGAAAATCAAGTAAATTAAGTTAAATAATGATTTTCATTACTCAGTTGTAACTTCCTGTCATTCTGCCCTCAGACAGAATTCTCAGAAATCCGAAAGCTCATCTAAATTGTTGTAAATTAGTCTAGTTAAGGAATTGACTACCTCAGTAGGTAATATTTTGTGCAATTTACGTTTAATAGTAAAAGTCCTTTTATGTCCTTTTAAACTCTTATACCTTTTTGGAAATAATTTTTAAAAAAAGCTTTGAAATATAAATAAAAAATTCAAATGCCGAGATCAAGAATTGAACTTTTCGGACTATCAACGTAGAATATCATACACTCAACCAATTCATCCATTCTCCCTATGTGCGGTTCGCGGCAGCTTACTTTACTTAGATTTCACTTTTTTTTGTAATATTTCCACCTTATTCTCTCTTTCGCAATACAGATCTTCCATACGTTTCGTGAGACGAAATTGTACCTAATCGCTGCAAATTCTAAGCGTCACAGCCTTGAAAAATTACTCTCAACGCGCGCAAGGATGTTTCACATCAAAAAATTATAATTTAGATATAAATTTGAAAATACTGGATAGTTGTTATTATTAAGTTTTTTATCAAAATAATGAAAAATATATGAAATATTGAAAAAGGGTGCTTTAGTTTTGGCCAATACTGTACATATCTTCTAAACGGAGCCACTCAAGTAATTGTTCTTTATACCGAATACACAAATTCCTAAAAAACAAGCCTAAATACATATGTTGCTCTACGATAATCGGTACAGGAGTTATTAAAGTTTAAGTAGGTACATTAAAAGCTTTACAAAACTTGGATAGTGCCGATAGCCCCCCTGTCTAAAACAATTGATTTCTCCAAATATGTCCAGAAATCACCTCTTAACAGATTAGCATTTAAGTCTGAAGCACCCTGTATATTAGTTGTTTTATTAAGTTATTGTGCAGCCGTTAAATATATTTTATCTCGAATTCGATAGTTTTCTCTCACTACATCTTACTTCAAACTTTAATAAAATTGTTCTCTTTCTGAAAAAAACGTTTTATGCTAACATTTTCCGATATAGTATATACATACAACAAGATGTTTACAATTATATTACAAGTTTTCCGGATATACAGGGTGGTTCAGACTAAGACGCTAATCGGGTGGCGGTATTTTGCTTCTGAACCTTCCAATACAATATTGTTCATTTTGTACAATTTTTAATTTTTTTCTACAAATATACCCACGAATCACCCCTTAACTTAATGTATTAGCATCTTAAGGCCCCCGTACTACACGGTCAAATTGGATGTACATAGAAGTGCGGATGTACAACCAAAACTATCGATTGTGAGCCGGTCGGCCGATCAAAACTCAGTGCGCGCATCAGTTTGATGAAAATGGTTGTAAAGCATGGATGTACATCCAATTTGACCGTCTTAAGTCTGAAACACCCTGTATTATGATTTATGTGTAATATATCCCAACTAACAAACTTTCCAGAGCAAAACTCTTGCAAATTGTGAAATTATCTCATAAGACTCTCTTAACACCGTTCGTTAGTCTCAGAACATAACTCTTGTAATAAGACTTAAATTAAGTCTCATAGTATCATTAGTACCAGGAAGCCGGTCTATAATCGGTCACACTTTTATCGGGTCGAATTTATAATAATTGTTGAAAGGAAATCTTGGGACATCTCTTTTAAAACTAATTTTTTTTGTAATCTTTTACATAATAAGATATTTGAAAGAATATGAGTTAATATTATTTACATACATAGATATGCTTCTGTATATTTTGTATGCACATATAAAATTGGAATAAATTATGTATAATTAATTGATAAACAGACGTACACGATTTTAATATTAAAAACTTAATTAAAGACTTTCATATGTTGAACTAAAATCTTCTAACTTTTTAAGGAAAAAATCCTCATCTTGGTAGACATGTGGCAAAGCATAATTATACCTATGTATTATTTCATACCTCCATCCATACTACGTTTCGAATATAGCGTGTATTTTGTAGGTCGACCAAGAAGCATATCTAAGAAAGTAGTAAAAAATTATGTTTTAAATTGTTTTAATTTATTACCATAATAGTCAACGTTCGAGGACCCTGTCATTATGAATCAATATTCAAAAATACACTTACTTTGTAACGTTTATGACAAATTTTCAATATGTATAAAACTCTGCTACATATTTCCAATGCTTAACGCTTGTTTTGAAAACATAATATTGTAAAAGTTTTTTTTCCCAAAATTAAATATAAAAAAAAAACTATTAAAGTGACAGTAGAATATTTCAATAGGCGTTGCTTATCGAAAAGAAAAGCATATTTTTCAATAATTTTTAAAAGTGTAGGAAAACTCGCAGAAAACAACTTTTCCGGAAGTTTCCACTACGCCCAACGGACTCATTGGGTGAAAACCCCTTTAAATACCAATTTTGGTTAAAATCGTTTGAGCAGTTTTCGAGAAAATATTTACAAATATACAAGAATTGCTCATTTTCATATAAGATTATGAGATAATAAGTCTACTAGAGTTACTAAGCCTTTCATTCTCATAATAAGATAATCTTTATACTCTTATTTTGACTGCAAGAAAACCTCTATTCTTATTGAGCCTTTTTTATAAAACCTTTACTCTCAAAGGTTTTAACTCTCAAAAAAATGTCCTTATGAGTGTTAAAGTGTTTTGATACTTATAAGAAAGTTCTTACAACACTTCAAGTATACACCTACTTATAACAATGCTCCTATGAGACGAAAAATGTTAAAACATTTATAAGAAGACTTTTACGCTTATAACGAAAGCTAACCATCTTATGACGAGAGTTTTATTCTTATAAAAAAACTTTATAATAAACCACCGAGCGGCCATACTTTCGATTTATACAGAATTTTATAGTAATACCAAATTCCACAAATAACGCTAATTTACTCAATTCAATATGTGGAAAGTATAAAAAGTTATATTTTTTCAGATGTTATACGAATTTCGAATAAACTATTGAGCAATACTAAAGTTTTTATTTTTTCCACAAGAAACAAAATTTCATAAAATATATTAAATTTTGATTATTTTTAAGGCGCTTTGATTTTTATCGAAGTAAAATGGTTATTATCTTTATCTATCTATATAAATAAAAATGAATGCCGTGCGTTAGTCCCGCAAAAACTCGAAAATGGCTCGACCGATTTCAATATTTTATTTTTTGTTTTGTTCGCCTCAATACAGGGGTGGTTTTAGAAAAAAAAAACATTTCAAAAAACTAAAAGGAACAGCTGCAAAACCAAAAAAATTGGTAATTTTGGGATTTTTCATCTCAAATTAGTTTCAATAGCTTCATGGCCTACCTATATATTGTTTGACAGCTGCGTAAATGTGAAATTGTCATTAAATTAAATCGGTAATTTCTCAAAAACCCCAATTTAATGACAATTTCACATTTACGCAGCTGTCAAACAATATATGGGTAGGCCATGAAGCTATTAAAACTAATCTGCAGTGAAAACTCCCAAAATGACCAATTTTTTAGAATTTTCAGTAGTTCCTTTGGGTTTTTCTTATTTTTTTTAAACCACCCCTGTATTGAGGCGAGCCATTTTCGAGTTTTTGTGAAACTAACGCACGGCAATAGATTTTTATATAGATAATTGAAAATTACACTTAAACATTATCTTATTAACATCTTTAAGGCGGCCATTACACGTTCATGCAAGCGGCAATCAATTCCACCAGTCATGATTAATGGAAATCAAAATATACGGAGGATTACGTCACACAGTGGTTTGAAATCCCCAAAACCTGGACAAAATTAATTTAATACCGTGAGAAAAATTATTTTTTTATGAAAATCGGTATATGGGAGTTTTCGGGGTCCCTGAGTAAGAATCCGTTATCAGATTTTCAAAAAACAAAATGGCGGATCCAATATGGCGACCAAATTTATGAAAAATTAAGCAAATTTGATGAAAATCGGTATATGGGGGTTTTCGGGGTCGCTGAGTAAGAATCCGTTATCAGATTTTCAAAAAACCAAATGGCGGATCCAATATGGCGACCAAATTTATGAAAAATTAAGCAAATTTGATGAAAATCAGTATATGGGGGCTTTCGGGGTCGCTGAGTAAGAATCCGTTATCAGATTTTCAAAAAACAAAATGGCGGATCCAATATGGCGACCAACTTTATGAAAAATTAAGCAAATTTGATGAAAATCGGTATATGGGCTTCAGTCGTGATTGGTGACGAGATTTGTAAGTCAATCGAAATGCATTCGGGTTTTATTATTGAGAATATAAAATATTTTTAGATTCCAATAAATTGCGAGTACAATCATTAAGGTGTTTTTGTTTAATTCTATTTGATATTATATCGATTCTACGTAGTTCAGTGTTTAAAAATGTCTTTATCTGATCACACATTCGTTATTTGCTACTTTAAAGAACCCCAGATACCGATTTTCATTGGAATCGGAATACAATTGGCAAATTCGTCGGCCATATTGGCGCGGCCATTTTGAATTTTTTAAGTTTTGACCACAAATTCGTTATTAGCGACCTTAAAAACCCCTAAATACCCACTTTCATTGAAATCGGAACACAATTTACGAATTCATATTTGGGTGGCCATTTCGGTAATTTTTCAGCGGCCATTTTGAATTTCGAGAATCGGACTTCGAGACGTTTCATGGGACTGGTGCGCCCGCTATAGCGCACACATACAGAATCTTTCTTTTATTAATATAAGATGATATAGATGAAAAAAAAGTTAATATATAACCCCTGAATAGGACGCTCAAAACTATACATTGAGCAAATATGTAGTATATCGGGGATAGAATGACATGGAGCAAGCAGGAGCAGCTGATTTTTTATATGTTTTGCAGAGATGATTAATAAACAATTACATGCGTATTTCGTAGTGGAAGTCGGTGGAAGTTTGTACTTAGCCATCAATTCATAAGCCGAATCGTTATTAAAATACCACAATTTACTACATATTTGATCATAAATAAACAATACAATTATTTATTTATGTTCATTTCAATAACACAGTATAATTGTACTTACTCTCTGGAGCAGAATCCATTTTACACAAAATAAAACGGGTAAACGTACTGCAATATCCACGGAAAAACGTAACACGTGTTTTTGCTCGGAGAAAACGCGCTGCGTGCAGCGTGTTCGACGCTCACTTTCCAAATGGAATACAAAAGAGATTTCGAACATCTGCCTCTTGCCAAGGGCCTTGAAATACTCCAGGGGACCACTATACCTAACCCACGTGAAAAAAGTCGCTAAATATAAACTTTCGTTTTGGTACTTTTGTCCAGGTTTTGGGGATTTCAGACCACTGTGCGTCAGTCAATACCTTAGACGTTAGGTTTTCCGTCAGTCGTAAGCAAAACTGTGGAAAAACTGACAGCAAAACCTATCGTGTAATGGGCGCCTAAGGTGCAAGATCATATTCTCCGTCATTCTCATCTGGATTACCTTCAACATTTGTAGTATTTGTGAACATCGGGAAACCTGTAAAATATTAGCATCCATTGTTCTTTATATACTTCCACCGAAATGCGTAAAAGCTTTTAATTGGTGCGATTAAATAAAGTGTTAATAAGAAAATATATAAATGTCGAGTTTTTGCATTATGCCTCAGTTTGCGGTACACCTTGAAAACGGTCAACGTGTATATTTCACTGAAGAAAATGCTCTCCAACGAGCTTTAAAGCCACCAAAAACTACACTTACTGAATTTTTCACACTGTGCCAAAAACCTGATACTTTCGGACAATTCGCAACAACATTGTTATATACCGACGTCCCTCGCTATTATACATGGAACAAATCAGGTAAAAAATGGAAGCCGCGTAGACAAGGCGAACCACATCCAACTATCGCACGCGTATTGAAAGCAAAGACATTGGGACGACTTTACACAGTACATCCAAAACAACGTGAATGTTTCTTTTTGCGATTGTTGTTGCTATATGTTCCAGGACCAAAGTCTTTCGAATTTTTACCAACAGTCAATGGTCAAATATTTAATACATTTCAAGATGCATGTCGCGAGTTGCAATTGCTGGAAGACGACAATCATTGGGATCTGACACTTACTGATGCAGCATTTGCATCCACGCCGAATAACATTCGTCAACTGTTCACAATTATATTGATACCCAACAGAACCATCGGTTTTGTGGGAAAAATACAAGTACGGCATGACTGAAGACATACTTCGTAGAATTAGACAAACAAACCAATATCCAAAACACTCCAACTTTTATAGGAATAATTGGTTTTTCGTTAATGGTTATAAATATTTGTTGAAGAGTTGAATTTGGATTGAATGAGATTTGGATTAATTTTAAATGTATTAAGGTTGGGTGCAGCGATTCGGAAAGGCATCATCTTTGTTTATTTACGCGCCGGAAAACAAAACCAAAAACATAGTTTACCAGCAAGTTTTGTAAAATAATACATACATAGATAATTTTGGTCACACTTAATATGAAAGCATATTGAATCTAATGTCTCCAAATTTTACAGAAATAAGTATTGGTTCTTTCCTTAGATATTGCGAATAGTTTGATTTTCAATATTTGCAGTAATTTCACATGTTTTGACGAACACAATTTCGCAATATAAGAGAAAATAAAAGTTGGTTCTGTCGCATTGCTTTTTCCAGCTATGAAATAGTTGTTTCATTTTTCGATTCTGTTTTATTGTTCTCGAAAAATTTTGTTATTGGAGACTTCTAGATTTAAATTAAAAAAAGCTATAGAAAATGGCCTCGAATTTCGAGTGCTGGATGCTGCTATTTGCATTAATTTTAAATCTTTTAACGTTCATGGCTTTAACCCAGGCAATTTTGGTCATAGTTCAATTAAATGTATTTTGAATCTAATGACTTCAACTTTTATAGGAATAGTTGGTTTTTCGTTAATGGTTAAGAAGAGTTGAATTTTGAAGGTTTGGATTAATTTTATATGTTTAAACGTTGGGTGCAGCGAGGCGCACCGGGTTCTAGCTATCCAAAATACAGAAAATAATCTGTTCATTGAGATACTTCATCTGTGTATGAAAACTCATATCTCGAAAAATGCCATGTCAATGGATGGTTTTTATTGTCTCGATCAAAATGTCAGATCCCTAATAGTTTCACATTTTGTTATTTGGAATCAAAAATACCAAAAAATTGCCCTTTTCAAACTTTCCTACTGTATATTAAAATTCACATCACCTGATTACTACTATTGGCTTATGGGAGCAGCATAGGCGCGCCGGGTCCCAACTAGTTATCAATAAAATTTCAATCGCAATACAATTTTAGCTTATATTTTCGCTAAAAATTCAATTCTAAAGTTTATAGTCAAGTCATACATAATAAATATTAAATTCTAGTCTCATTATTTCATATGAGAGTTATTTAGAGCAATTAATTCTCATAAGAAATAATTTTTATTGTAAATAATATCGCCGAACTCTTTTCCATATCTTGCTCCCTTTCTAACAGTTCTGTTAAGGAAAGTATAGCTCTTATAGCAAGATTATTCCAGTTATAATAGCTGCGTCCCATTGGGTAATATTTTCTACTCCCGAGTACTCCGGAGTACTCCCAACTACCCCTGCACTTTTACGTTTTACTCGTATTTACTTCTGACATCAAAAAATCGTGTTCCATTGGTGATGTACTCGGGAGTACTCCGGATCGCCCAATGGAACGCAGCTTATGATAACCTTACGAGAGTACTTCAATACTCTCATTAAAATTCAAAAAGTTTTCTTATGAGAGCTTCGTATCCTTGCAAAGAGAGCAAACGTATTTTTGTAAGACAAAAATAACTCTCATAATTATGCCATTTAATTCTGACAACGCATTCATAAAGTACCTGTAGTGTTCTACAAATGTAAATTACGAGAGTGTTACTCTTTTAAAAAAAGTCGAATTTCCTCTCATAAGACATTAGTCGAGTCTTATGAGACGAAATTTGTTACTTGGGAGTACCGTCTTAGGATTGCGCAACAGCACTTTAAAATTGTTGGCATGCCAACGAACTTAAAGAATTTTTAAAAAATTTCCTTTTTCGCTTGTTTATTCAATTTTTTAAGCATTCAACCTTGTGTGTTGACAAACACTCTGGATCCTTAAATTGTCGGCTGATGGTTTCTAAGTAAACATTTTTTCTATAACTTGTTTAGCATTTTTACAAATTAAAGTTCCATTTGCACTTCCTCGCATTTTGATAGTTGTTCTTCATTTGCAAAATAGCAAAAACCTTTGCTAGACAATTACACCTCGGCTACGCTATAGTTCTTTGTCTAGCGGCCATCCTTTCAGGTCTCTCTACCTATGCCCGGATAGGAACGCATTAAATACGCTAATGACGTGACTTTGGTTTAAGATATTACAGAGTGAAAAAGTAAGTGGATGATTCCAGGCACACCCTTGAGGTCTAGAATACAGCCGAGCCGAGTTCAGGTCCCGGAGGCAATGACTTTCAGAGCCCCTATGATTTGTTGCTGGTTGGCACTCTCTCGAGTAAAATATTCAAAGAGTGTACTTCATACGTGTGACTATTGTTTCCTTGCCGTACGTTGAGATGTACATATGAATCTATACGTGGAATGCTAATAGGCCTGCAACTCGACTGCAGCTTGAATGTTGGGCATTGATTCCCAGGAACTGATGCAGGTAGAGATTTACATCGAATTTTCATTACACCAAAGGGTTTCCTGTTAATGTTTCGTTGATGGATAAATCGAATGGGATTCTCCACAAAATTGACTTGTTAGGTACGCAATGGAATGCACTCTGACATCTTTTCATTCATGATTTATGTGCAATTTCAAATCGACCCGATCGCTGATAAAAGTAATTAGCAATTAGTGCAATTGTGCTGTGAATCTGAATGCAAACTCGCTTAATTGCGAAATATCTCATTCTGGATAGGTTAATCAGGGCTAACTTTGGTCGGGTTATTGCTGAATTTCCTAATTTAATAAAAGTTATTTTGTCGTTATGCCGGCAACATAAATTTCCAAGCAGTTGTCGAGTTGGAAAGTAGGCATCTAATATATTTTTTCTGCGCCTCTGTTAGAATAGAAGCATTCTGATATTGCTTTTAGATACGGAATTAGCAGCATTCCACACCCGTGTGGAATATTCATTACATCACTTGTTATGGAATGACTACTAGTGGCGACATGTTGCTCGTAATCCAAGAATATGATTTATTAATTAAAGAAAAAAAAAAGATTTATTAATTAAAAAAGGAATTGTTTTAATAATAAACAATCAATGATGTCCCGCTAGCCTATTTTTGCTTTAAATAAACTATTCAATTATTAAATTACAGAAAATAATAGAATTTTTTTAATAAATTTTACGGCGGCATCTATTATCAAATTATAACATTCCATTTCTTAAACAAAATTGTTATGAATGAAAATTTTTAGCATTAAAATATTTTGATGTGCCTTATACATTATTTTTTTGACATTAGATTTACATTAGGTAGGTACATTCGTTTTTCCTTACAAAATATGAATAAAAACTATTATTAGAGGCGTAGAAAAATTATAGTCTGCAACACGTTTTGAATGGCATATTCCGCACTAGTGATGAGCAAAAATGGTCTTGTTCTTCCAGTCTTGTCTTGTCCTTGCACATTTAGTAAGACCAAGAACAAGACTTAGTTATGCTTGCAAGAACAAGAACAAGACTAATTGTGCAAGAACAAGAGCAAGACTTTAGCAAGAGTTTTGCAAAATTTTCACCTAAATTCATTCTTTTAAAAACAAAAAATATAAAATTGATTAGGAATTTCAAGTAATTATGATATAAATATATGTGTGTATTGCATATTTGCTTTTTAGATGATTATTGTAAAAGCAATTATTCATATTTGTACATAAGTATATAATGACTTTGCATGCATTGTGCGTCAACGAGATTCACAATCAATAGGTATTCCTTCATTTCTAAGCAAAATTTGCCGAAATGATTGAGATAGATGTTTCACACTGTCAAGTCTTTTTTTAATCAATTGGGTGCTCTGTTACACTCCTTCAATTACAGGTTTCTAGGAAATGAGACCTTCTTCTGTTAAATCTTTCAGGATTTAAAAAGGAAAACCATACAAAGATGAAGATTTCTACGTTTTTAAATAACCAATTTATAAAAATACTAACAATACATACTTGATGAGCGAAAATAGCCTTGGTCTTGCAGTTTTGTCTTGTCTTTGTAATGTAACTGAAGTTTATTATAACATTACAACAACACTCTTGTAAACAGTAGGTTAAGAACTAAGGGCCGTTTTCACCATCTGCGGTTAAACGTTAACTGAAACTTTAACCTGCAGTTAGTCAAAAATGCGTTACACAATCTCTGGTTAGAGTCAATCTGTCAGTTAATTTTCATTTAACTGGTAGTCAATTTAACCGAAAGAATTTCTTCTGGTTAATTAATTTAACTGAAAGTTTGACACTGGGATTGACATTTTTGCACTTTGGTTTTAATATGGAAAATATGAATTTAATTTTCAGTCATGCTCAAAAGATTAATAGAAACTATGTGCAAATTCGACGATTCAATTGATGAAGATCAAGAATATATAAGTGTACGAAGTTTTCTTTTAATAAATATTGACACTTCTGACATTTGATGTACTGTAACTACTGTAAAAACTAGTACATTTTAACTTTAATTTCAAGTTTGTTAATCATAGTTGGCGAAAACGACATTTTTTTACTGACGCTTTACGGTCACAGTTAAATTAACTACAAGTTTAGAAACTGGAAGTATACTGACAGTTTAACCGAAGATGGTGAAAACGGCCCTAAGTGTACTAAACTGTACTAAATGTTAAACTTCATGTTGATAAAATAAATGTGAACCAGTTGCATACAGAACATGGCTCAGTCGATAAGTCGAAGAGTGAAGGTTATAAAAATTAAAGTGAAGTATGGAAAAAGCATATTAAAAAATAATAAGTGAAATAAATAAGTAGTTAAAGAAAAACTTAGGATTAATGAATAGAAGTGGTACGCTAAAACCAAAACACAAAAAATTTACACCCCAATCAATTAGAAAACCACGCGGTCGGCCACCAAAAACAAAATATTTTTATTTAAACAGTAGAATGGATATATTAAAACCAGTGGAAAAATTAGACTTATCAGGAAATATATCTCAAAATTGGAAACAGTTTAAACAAAATTTTGAGATATTTAGTATTGCTGCGGAGCTTGAGAATAAACCGGAACCGGTACGCATTGCCATTTTTTTCAATGCTATTGGGCCAGATGCGATAGAAGTATATAATTCATTTTCAATAAATGAAGCAGACAAAAAGAAATATAATGCTGTTAGAGCGGATTTTGAAAACTTTTGTGAAGAAAAATCAAATGAGGTGTATGGAACATTTCTTTACTTAGGGACATCGCAACAGGAAGGAGAACCCTTTGATAATTATTTAATGGAATTAAAGAAGATGATAAAGAAATGCAACTTCGGCGATCAAGAGAACCGCATGCTCCGAGACCGCATAGTAATGGGTGTTCAAGACAAAAGCCTTCAGAAAAACTTTTGGAGACGGATAAGTTAACAGCAGATAGAGCTGTGGAAATAGCACGTGCAGCAGAAGCAACTAGCAGACAGACAAGACAAACGCAGAATAATGAACATAGAATAACTGTCAACGAAATGACGTCAACATCATCAAATGTAGCTGCAATAAGGACACATGGAGGTCAACCGGCAACGAAAAGAGAGAATAAATTTAAAAACAATAAAAATAAGAATTTCAATAACACAAAAAATAATAACAGTTATAATTCAAATTTTTGTTTTAGGAAGAAGAAAAATATCACCAATTGTATTGCATGTGGAATGGATCATTCAGGAAGACAATGTCCAGCTTTTTGGGAAAACTTGCAAAAAATGTAATAGAAAAAATCATTTCGCACACAGATGCAGAACGAGGAATGAAATAAGTGAGTTAAAGAATTCTTTAAATAGCCTCTATCTCGATAATATTGAAAATAATTGCAATGACAGCCATCCATACAATATTTACCAAAAGAAATTAAAAGCATGGTATGCTATGGTTAATATGCAGGGGTCTAACATAAATTTTAAATTAGATACATGTGCAGAAGTAAATACTTTGCCTTATGTTTGTCTAAAAGGCTTAAAAAGATATAGCATTAATAAAAAGGTATTAAATTTAAAAGCATATGGGGGCTCTTCTATAGAATCAATAGGTACTGCAAACTTGCAATGCAAGATAAAAAATATAACCACAATTTTGAACTTTGTGATTATTAAACAAAATGTCACACCTATATTAGGTCTCAACGCTTGTCAAACATTAAATTTAATCAAAAGAATAGACTCTGTAGTTATCGATTCAAAAGAACAATTAATCACACAATATTCAGACGTTTTTCAGGGTTTAGGTGCATTTTCGCATAATCTAAAAATTAAAAAGTAACTGCACTCCTGTAGTTTGTGCTCCATACAGATTTCCATTAACTTTAAAAGAAATTGTTAAATTAGAGTTAGATAAGCTGTGTGAAAATAAAATTATTGAAAAGGTCAAAGAACCAACAGAATGGGTACCAAACCTTGTTATTGTAGAGAAACCTAATAAGAAAATTCGCATCTGCCTGGATCCAAAATATTTAAATTTAGCGTTAAAAGATCATATTCATTATATCCCTACCGTAGAGGAAATAATAGCAAAGCTAGCAAATAAAAACTTTTTTACAGTACTCGATTTAAAAGGTGGTTTTCATCAAGTACAATTAGATGATCGTTCTAGTAAATTATGCACGTTTGCAACACCATTTGCGTGTTATAGATACAAGCGCTTACCTTTTGGGCTAAAAACTGCCCTTGAGGTTTTTCAGCTATCAAACGAAGAAAATTTTGAAGGAATTCCTTTTGTAATCATCTTGCCGTGTTTTTTTAATCTGTTCTATTCTGTTCTGTCCTGGAACATTAAAAAAACGGCAAGGGAAATTTCCATTTTTATTTACATAAATTACGGCTTTGGGCATTTTAATTTCTTTTAATATTGCATAAAGATCGGTCTTATTTATCTCACTATTAATTTTTATCGTTTTTCATTCAATAAACAAAACATTTTACTTTATTTGTGAACTGTCAAGTTTGAAAACGTATGTGTGAAAAGGGAAATTTAAAATTTCCCCTTGTGCTGGATAGTGTTTTTGATAATTATCGGGGACAAGACTTTTGTATGGAAGCTGTTCTGTTCTGTGCTGGAACAGATTAAAAAAACACCCCTTATATTGATGATATATTAATCGTAACGGAGACACAAGAGCAACATAATCAAACAATTTTAGAAGTATTACGTCGTGCTCGTGAAAAGAACATAAAGTTTAATATTGATAAGATTCAACTCTGTATGACAAAAGTAAATTATTTAGGACATGTTATTAGTAATAGAGGTATTGAAATCGATAATAGTCGTATTAAGGCAATTGAAGCATTAAGACCACCTCAAAATAAGAAAGAATTGAAAACTCTTTTTGGAGTCATTAATTATATTCGTTCTTTTGTTCCGAACTTAGCGGACAGTTCAAAACCATTAAGGGATCTTCTAAGAAAAGACATTGCTTTTCAGTGGCTTCCCCACCATACCCAGTGCTTAAACCAAATAAAGCAATTAATTATTAACTCTCCAACATTAAAAATCTTTGATCCCCTGGAGGAAATTTCAATACAAACAGATGCATCACAAAGTGGACTAGGTGCATGTTTGATACAGAATAATAGACCTGTTCTGTTCGCATCGCGCAGTTTAACGCAAACAGATCAAAACTATTCTCAAATAGAAAAAGAACTCTTAGCAATTGTTTTTGCTACCCATAAATTTCACACCTATATCTATGGACGCAGGATAACAATTATCACTGACCATAAACCCTTATTGGGAATAATAAGCAAAGAAATGGCTAAAATCCCATCCCCCAAATTACAAAGAATGAAACTCAGGTTATTAAAGTATAATCTTGAACTAAAATACTTACCTGGAAAATACCTATATATTGCAGACTGCTTGTCACGAAATTATATAATAGATAATAATCAGGAACCTGAAATACCTGACATAAATGACGTAATTCATACCATTAATGTAGGTCCAGCAAAAAAAGAATTATTTGAAATGCACATAGAAAAAGATGTACAACTAAATGAATTAAGAACTATTATACAGAAGGGGTGTCCTAAGGATAAAAAATTTGTACCAGATTTAGTAAAAACTTTTTGGAAATTTAAAGATAGATTGTATGTAGAGGATGATCTTATATTTTTTGATGAAAGAATTTTAGTTCCTTTTGAGCTTCGTAAATTTATTCTAGAATTGCTTCATAGATCACATCTGGGTATAATAAAAACTAAAGCTAGGGCTAAAACGTTAGTTTATTGGCCAGGAATGGATCAAGACATAGAAGACTATGTTTCTTCATGTACGAGTAGATAAGCTATGGGCGTTCGGGGCCAAAATCCCATAAGGTTTATACAGGGGGTCTAAATTCACATTTTCCGCCATCTTGGATTTTCTTTGCTGTGCCAATTGGTTGTGACGTCACAAACAGTAGTGCAATGATGATGATGACGTCATCATGGTTGTTGTTGTTGTATGGCTGAATGGGTACGGGGTACGGGGTACGGGTATGGGTACTGAGTACGGTGTGGAGTACGGGTACTGAGTACGGGTGCGGGGTACGGAGTACGGGTGTGGGGCCAGACGCCACATGATAAGACGTCACCTGTCGCGAGAATTTGATAATGCTGCAAGTGTTGCGAATTAAATTATGATGACGTCATCGGTTGTTGTAAGGGTACGGAGTAAATGGGTTTTGTCGGCCGGTTAGCCCGACGCCACGTGATAAGACGTCACCTGCCGCGAGAATTTGTTAATGCTGCAAGTGTTGCGAAATTAAAAAGTCAAAGTTGTGCTGCTTGGGCTTTGCTGGGATTTGAACCTGGGGCATCGGTAGATTAAGAGACCTGTATCGCAGCCTCGAGGCTATCGAGGCTTCTGTGGGTTCTTATTCAATTTGTGTATACAAGCGCTGGGCAATCTAAAAATAGAATTTTTATTTTCCTTCGACCATGCTGCCCGTGGCTCTGATAAAAATTTTACCTAGCCGAATGTCTTAACAGATAAACAACAACAAGACTCGGTCCAGCCTCAACATCTGTTTTCGTTCTTTACAACAACAACAACAGCAAAAGCTTTTTTCATACAAACAACTCAGGCCTTCGCAAATGACTGGTGATTAATTTGGGTCTGCTGATAAGAACAGTGTTTGAAAAATAATACATACCTTGGTGTCGCTGAGGCCTTTTTGTTTTGCTTGTATGATAAATTTATGCACAAGGTTTATGCAGTTGCAGCATATGCATTATAAATATAGAATTATTAGATTGATAAATTATCAAGTTTCAAATAAATTCCTATTGCATAACAACAACAAGATTCCCAATTTCGTCAGACTTATGACGTAATTATTCTGTGCGGAACGTACTGGATAAATCATATTTTTAAATACGTATTAAAATTGAACACTTTAAACACATATTAGACCCAATGCACGAATTTTAATTGCGGATTATGTTTTTAAAATATCCAAAGACAATTTTGATCTGGCGCAACCTTCAAATGGATTCCTTATCTAATATACATTAGACATATGTATGTAGGTGCAAAT
This sequence comes from Thereva nobilitata, assembly GCA_963855945.1. NCBI lineage: Eukaryota > Metazoa > Arthropoda > Insecta > Diptera > Therevidae > Thereva > Thereva nobilitata. The sequence goes on from OY979695.1 coordinate 97,978,650, forward strand.
TCGAAAGTCTTCCATGCCGCGAAAGTTTATTGAGATAAACAAAGGGAAGTTTGCTCCATATATTGAAATTGATATGCAGCGAATTTAGTGGGCCAGTTTCATAAAAATAAATATAGCCAAATTTTAATCAGGTGCAAGTCTTTGACACCGGCAAGGTCGTTCCTTATCTAATATATTAAACATAGGTGGCGTTATTTCATCATTTGCCGTTATTCTGATTTTTTGTTTAGCTAACTGATATTGCACAACAACGTACGAGGAGTATGAGTGAACTTTTATGATGTTTCTATATTTGTCGGTTTTCCTTAAAATCACGTCTGTGGGCGTATGTCATTTGCAATGGTTTAATAATTGTTTAGGCCTTTAGGATGCACCTGTGTAAACACAGTGATAAAAAATTGAAACATGATTGAACTTGTCACGGGGTGGTGGGTTGCAAAATTTTTGCTGTTACTTTTGAGCTTATTCTCAATTTTTATATGAGGATCACAAAAACAATTGTAAAGAATATAAAGAGGGTTCAATTAGCGAGTAGGAAGAATATCATAAATAGTATTTTAAGAAAATAAAAGAATATTTGTAATGTTTTAAAAAATCTGTTTTATTTAAAAACCACTTATTATAATAAATCGACTTTTTGGAGTATTATAAGCTAATCCATGTTATTGTTGCTGTTAGATTCAGGCATCCGTCCTCTTCTAGATCTTTATTAATGCTCTTCATCAAGTATGTTCACTGAGCTGTCTGATTTAATACTGGGCTGGTTGAATTTGATTGTTTATTCAATAATCCCATGCTCTCGTAACTCCTCAATAATTGACACTATTTCATTAGTATGACTATCATTTCCGGCTTGTTGTGATCCTACCAATATGCGGAGCCGATCAACTAGTTCATTGGGGTCATCCCAATAGATGTAATCAATATTGTCGTTTAGAATTCGCAATTTGTTGCGCATTTGATCAGTTGTACCAGCTTTGAGGGGACTCCTAATTCCGATAGGATCTCGTACAGCCTCTGTCTGTTTATTGAGTCATATGCCTGTTGAAAATCGACAAATATCTGGTATATATCTACATTCCTTTCCCAGGTTTTCTCCAGAATTTGCTTTAAGGTCAGCAGCTGGTCCGATGTTGACCTGTTTGCCCTGAAACCAGCTTGATATTCTCCTATAAGGCTTTCCGCTATAGGTTCTAGTTTTTGTTTCACAAGGATTGTGAAGGTTTTGTAGCTGGTGCTGAGGAGTGAGATGCCTCTGTAATTTTTGCAGGTTAATTTATCTCCTTTCTTATATATTGGGCATATAATCGCTTTCTTCCAATCATCTGGTATGGCTGCGCATTTGAAATATATTGGTGGGCTTGGAAACACATTCTTCTAGACAAGTCGTTCTTATTTAATTATACAGTGGTTATACAGGTTTTTATGCGCCCCATGTTTTTATTTTAGTCTGTTAAAAGTCCCAGAATATTACTTAATCCGTTGACGCAGCGACACAAAGGGTACCTTGGCATACGATATAAGAAAACAGCACGGCTACTATTGCATGATTTCTTACCAGACGTCGGAATCTCAAGAAGGTCCATGTTTGTATTCTAATTATTTTCTGGTTTTTGGTACAGCTTATGATTTCAAATAAAACCATTTAACTTAAAAGTTTTTTTACCTATTTTTTTTATTTTCTAGTTTTTAGTTTGATTTTTTAACCTTAAAAACTCCCCAATACCGATTTTCAATGGATTTAGGACTCATTTGCAAAATTCATCCGCCATTTTGAATTTTCAAATTTTGATCACAGAATCGTCATTTGTGGTCCTAAAAACCCCCCGATACCGATTTTCAATGGATTCAGAACACATTGGCAAAATTCATCCGCCATATTGGCGCCTCCATTTTGAATTTTCAAATTTTGATCACAGAATCGTCATTTGTGGTCCTAAAAACCCCCCGATACCGATTTTCAATGGATTCAGAACACATTGGCAAAATTCATCCGCCGTATTGGCGCTGCCATTTTGAATTTTTAAATTTTGACCACAGAATCGTCATTTGTGGCCCTACAAACCCCCGGTACCGATTTTCAATGGAATCGGAACACAATTGCAAAATTCGTCCGCCATCTTGGAACCGCCATCTTGATTTTTGTAGAAAATTGTCAGATTGCATTGTCACGGGAGCTCAATGTGTGGGCAAAATTTCATAGGAATCGGTTCAGTAGAAGTAGACGAAAAAGCTGTCGCAAGATTTGAACCAAACAAACAAACAAACAAATATACGAGGTGAAGCTAAATAAAACCATTAAAAAACTCCCCAATACCGATTTTCAATGGATTTAGGACGCATTTGCAAAATTCATGCGCCATTTTGTATTTTCAAATTTTGATCACAGAAACGTCATTTGTGGTCCTAAAAACCCCCGGATACCGCCATTTTGAATTTTCAAATTTTGACCACAGAATCGTCATTTGTGGACCTAAAACCGCCCCGATACCGATTTTCAATGGATTCAGAACACATTGGCAAAATTCATCCGCCATATTGGCGCCGCCATTTTGAATTTCCAGTTTATAACCACAGAATCGTTATTTGTGGCCCTAAAACCCCCCCGATACCGATTTTCAATGGATTCAGAACACATTGGCAAAATTCATCCGCCATATTGGCGCCGCCATTTTGAATTTTCAAATTTTGACCACAGAATCGTCATTTGTGGCCCTACAAACCCCCCGATACCGATTTTCAATGGATTCAGAACACATTGGCAAAATCCATCCGCCATATTGGCGCCGCCATTTTGAATTTTCAAATTTTGACCACAGAATCGTCATTTGTGGCCCTACAAACCCCCCGACACCGATTTTCAATGGAATCGGAACACAATTGCAAAATTCGTCCGCCATCTTGGAACCGCCATCTTGATTTTTGTACAAAATTGTCAGATTGCATTGTCACGGGAGCTCAATGTGTGGGCAAAATTTCATAAGAATCGGTTCAGTAGCAGTAGACGAAAAAGCTGTCGCAAAATTTGAACCAAACAAACAAACAAACAAACAAATATACGAGGTGAAGCTAAATAAAACCATTAAAAAAAGGGAGATGTAATATAACTGAAGTTTATTATAACATTACAACAATACTCGTGTAAACAGTAGGTTAAGAATTAAGTGTACTAAACTGTACTAAATGTTAAACTTCATGTTGATAAAATAAATGTGAACCAGTTGCATACAGAACAGTCTTGTTCCTGCACATTTAGCAAGACCAAGGCCAAGACCAAGCCTTAGCTATATTTGCAAGAACAAGAGACTTAGCTATGCTCGCAAGACCAAGAACAACACTGACTGAGCAAGAACAAGACAAGGCCAAGGCTATTAGTCTTGTCTTGTTCTTGCGTTTGCTCATAACTATTCCGCACAAGTAGAAGTTTGGCACCCGTGACGAAGGCTTGTTACAGAATATACTATTTTAATTGCAATGTGTTTCAAGCACATACAATATTATGTATTCGATAGCTCAAACGAATAAGAAAGAAAAATCCACCAAATTATACGGAAGTAATTGCCCAAAATGCATCAAATATAAACTATAGTATATCTTATAAAACTTGAATATCTGTAAGCATTAGTAGATACTTCTTTTACTGGGGCTTGATACATAGCCAGGAGAACACGAATTCTATTGTTGAAGACCACATCTGGAGAACACTCTGTCTTACTAAAAATGTTTGCTTAATTTATTATTTCCCCTTTTCTTTGAATAATTTGAACACATTAATTTCCCTTTCTTAAAAATTGCTGCAGTAGAGTCGCACCGTTATTGAATGTAAAATAAACGATGATCTTGACACTTTGGATAAGAGCTCAAACTTTGTGAAGAATACATTTTGTTTTAATTTTTTGTTTTTCTAGGCTTCAATTAAAAATATACAGGGTGTACCGTCCTGGCTTGCCAAGCGGTTAATGTTAGATAGTAGACCAAAAATGATCGTCAAAAAATACGAAAAAGGGGGGGGCTATCCCTGCCCCGGTCGGCGTTTTGAATTTTGGTTTCTGGGAAAAAAAGTAGTTTAATGATTTAGAATAAAAAGGTTATGAAACAACGGCCAATTTCCACAAATAGGACATCTTTGTTATCGGAAGGAACGCGGCTTTCATTTCATTAATAAAAACAATAGGGTACTTTGGAAGAAAACAGAAATAAGGGGGTTTATTTGTAAAAAAATATGAAAAAAGGCAAATTTTTCTACATATTGCGCTGTAACTCAAAAATAAGATCGGTTAGGTCCTTTTTCTGAATTTTTTTAACATCTTTAAAGAATTTCGTGGAACACTTCAAGCCTCCAGGTAGCTCGGGTTTTTAGCTATTTACCATTCAAAAATAGCTATCACTCAATGATCCGTTTCTAATATTTTGGAAGTTTTTTACCTGACAGACCCTCCCACCTCTACCCGTTCCGAAAAATGTCCGGCGCTGTTTATTGAAGGTAAAGAAGGGTTTTTTGAGTTTAAGTGTCATTAGGAAATTGGTTTTTAGGACCGTACTTTTCGAAATCAAACTAAGAATGAAATTCTTACGCTTTTTTACATTTAACTAAGTTATATTTATAATTTTTACCAATAACTTCATTAATTTCAAAGTTGATTTTACCTTTATTTTTTTCCAAAATTGGAAAGCTTGGACAATTTCCTATAAATAATATCCAGGCAATTTTTGTGTTACGGCCTTTAATTTTGAAGATATTAGCAAATTTTGATATTAAATTTGGCGTTATTTGGTACATTTTTCACATATCTCACATAAGCTTATGACGAAAAGTACCAAATCAAGCCAAAAGCAACTTTTGATGTATTTTTAGAGTCATTGGGGTAGAAGGCAAAATTTCGAAAAATTCCTATATTTTGCGCACTTTGCTGTTCATTTCTTGTTAATATCTTGAGGTAAGTTCGAAATCATACATTCAATAATGTGCATATTACCTTCCCAAGCTTTTGAAATACAGCCCCAAACCATAACGGAGCCGTCTAAATGTTTTACTGCAGTCTGCTTTTTTTTAAGGACTTAGGTGTAACAAACGGAAGGGTAGTGGTTAAGGGTCTCAAATGGTAGCAATGGCCTCAGGGGTGATGCCCAAAACATAAGTCCTAAGCAATCCCAACTCCTAATATAATCAAAGATCAATAGCTATGCTACCGAATCCTACCTCGAACTTCTCAAAGATGTTGACTACATCGAGTGACCTCTGGATGCTTTTGTCTTTACTTATAGGATAAAAGAAAGTTGGAGAGAATATTTTCAAAACTTATTAAATCCGATCCTCATAACAAAAGGAGATCCACTGACGGAGACATAATAATGTTTTATAAGAACCACCGACACTCGAGGTGCATGAAGCTGTAAAAATGCAAAAAAACAATAAATAGCCAGGCGTCCAAACGAAAGAGGACAGCGACTCCGAAGAGCCTTACACGAGCTCATATGGAAGGAAGAAGTTATACCAGATAAAAGAAAGCGATTATACATATGTCCAATATTCGAGAAAGGAAATAAATTAACCTGTAAAAACTACAAAGGCATTTCACTCCTTAGCACCAGTTACAAAACATTCACAATTCTTGCGAAATAAAAATTAGAACCGGAGAGAGGCTCTACAAGATCTTATCGAAATTAGGAGCCCCTCGGAGCTGGTACGTCTGATCAAATGCCCCACGAATAGCTCACTGGCGACCCAAAAGTTGGAAGTACGACAAGGGGATGGACTGGCGCAAGCTTTTAAACCTCACCCTATAATGAGTGATAAGGAAAACTTTAGTCCAGAGAAGTGCGTCAACAGGAACACACTGTTCAATTACTTGGATATGCAAATGACGTAAAGATCGTGTAAATGTCCTTTTTAGAACAAAAGAAGAACTAAAATAGGCTGCATAGGACATAGGGCTGAACATCAAAGAAGAGAAAACAAAGGTGATGCAACCAGTGGCGTAGGTAGCTTTTTGCGATAGGAGGGGATATAACAGTATATTTTGATTGATCGGATTTTCACAACTTAATGCATCAGAACGGGGTCTTTTCGCGGTTGTTTCTGACGATAATTCTGCATTTCTATGGTTTTCACCGTCTCAACACTTGCGGAATGGTTTTATTGGCAGTAAAAATTTCTTCAATCCGAGATAATAAACAAAACAATTTTAACACACTTTTGCAATAATAAACTAGAATAAATTTGACAATTGAGGAGTGTCTGTTCAAAAGGGCGTGTTTCCATCATAAACAAACTTTACAGAAATCGAAAAAAACTGCCTGTTCCTATAAATAAAATGGTAAAATATATTTAAATGCACATTCATGCACTATATTTTTTGTAATTATTTGTTTAGAAATATGCTGATCGGGATTTTGAGAAATACGACCTTTTGATTAGTCATTTCAAGAAATAAGCCTTTTTGAATAGAATTTTTGGAAATACTTGCAGTGATGTTTTTTGGGGCTCTGTCAAAAGCAAAAATCCTTTTAGCAAGATTTTTATGTCCACCTATCCACTCCTAGTATAACTTTGAGCTAAAATTAAATTGTGTTAGGGCTCTAATACCAAAGTACCAAAGTGCCAAAGTACCAAACTACAAAATAAAGCCAGCTTTAACATCAAAATTTGCTAATATCTTAAAAAATAAAGGCCGTAACACAAAAAATGTTGGCCATTATTTATAGGAAATTGTCGGTGCTTTCCAATTTTGGAAATAAAATATTGAGTAACTACTTATTTTTGGGGAAAAGGTAGTTAAAGTTGATAGTTTTGTTAAAAAAACAAAATTTTGACGTTGATAACACATTACTCTGGAAGGTGGGAGGGTAGAACCTTCACTTTTACATTTTTAGATAGGTGGGAGTACTCTGCGTGCAGTGCAGTTTGTAGTTTTTTTAAATAAAATATTTTAGTACGGTGAGAGTATTTTTCTAAAAAAACACACTTCCTTATAATTCATTAAATAAAGCTGATATAAAAAAACTGATAATATATTTGAAATCAGCGTCAAAAATTAGTTTAGAATGATGTAAAATATTCCATGCAACAGTCATGCGAAAGGAAGGCCCAATTATAACACTGAACTGGGCCTTCCTTTCGCTTACAGTCACAATTATATATGAAAGGAAAATTCAGATCGTATTTTGAAGGAAACCTTCTTTTGCTGAGGGGTTTCCGGTTATTCGATCATGCTGAAATTTTGCACACAGATTCAGTTTCGATGACAATATAAAATAGTATACTCAATATATCCAATATGGCCACCAAAAAATGGCGGTTTACCGTTTCCTTCACAAGATGCAGAAATACACCCTTTTCATTGGATTCCTAATTTTTTGGAATTTTTTATATGGAAAGTACGCTCCATTTGAATAAGTTTTCAGGGTCATTCGATGGGCTTTTATGCCATATTTTCAATATAATTTTAAAATAAAAAAAAGTTGAAAACGGAAATACGCCCTTTTGAACAGACACTCCTCAATTATAAACTAGAGTAAATTAATGTTAACGCTCCAAGGAACGCCTTCGAATTGTTGATTTGCCAGAAACAATGAGTGTACTGTGTGTTGTGCTCGATAAAATTGTATCGAGTTAGAACAATCTATGAAGTGCAAATCTTCCCCGAACAATAGTTTTTAAGCTCCAACTCAAAACTGTATGCCATAGTTTCGTTATCATCGGTTTTTTGTCATGCACCTCCATCCATCCATGCAATGCAGCCCAAAATCTAGCTTTGTCCTCCTCTAGGACCATTTCTCCAAGTTTGACAGTCCCTTACAGCATGTCTTCAGTTCTCGATGTTGAGCACTCGTATCCTAAAATGGCTTATGGTAGCAGAAATTTCGGGAAATAGACCAGTGGGCAGACCAAGGAGGAGATGGATATACTCTGTGACGTCTGATGCAGTGGCAATGCTCAACATCCAGAACTGAAGACATGCTGCAAGGGACTGTCAAACTTGGAGAAATGGTCCTAGAGGAGGACAAAGCTAGATTTTGGGCTGCATTGGATGGATGGATGGAGCTGCATGACAAAAAACCGATGATAACGAAACTATGGCATACAGTTTTGAGTTGGAGCTTAAAAACTATTGTTGACAAGTAGAATACAATTATATAATGTGGTGTTATTCAAAATTCAAAATGGCGGCCAACGCAAAATGGCGGATTACCTTTATCTTTACAACCCACTTGGTATGGCTAACAAATGAGAGTAGAATACTTTTACTATAGTAGAATATTGCTACTGTAGTGGAATACTACTAGCTGCCGTTCCAAATTCAAAATGGCGGCCAACACAAAATGGCGGTTTACATTTTTCTTTACAATGACCTCGGTATGGGGATCAAATGAAAGTGTATGACGAGTATATTACAGTAAGCTTGGTGACGTCATTTTAAACCAAATCACGAGACGACAACGGGAAGCAATTTAATATAAATAAAATAAAAGGTTAAAGATGCAATTAATTGCTCGCCTGCTATGCGTACCAGTACAGAGTATCCGTACCGGTATACCGTCCCCCACCGTGTAACTTATACCCGAGTGAAGGTCGGGTACCACATGCTAGTACGACTTTGAAGATAGATTTCACCGTTTTGCTGTTTTTGTTTATTGTTGCTTTTCTGATGAAATTTGCTTCCATTCTGGGCCTTTCAGAGTTTTATTGCTTTTCTTCTCAAGTGACCCAATTTTTGAGGAAAAACATATTAAAAAACATTAATATTTATTAACCCCCCGCAATTGAAATTTTCGTATTCACATCATTTATCCGTAACCACGATCAAATACCCGCTTTTTGGAACAAAGTTCCTTAACGCGGCTTGCGGGTAGAGTGAATTCATAGAAATCGTCACGTATGCGTGCAAGAAAGTACACCATTTATGAATTCACAAAATCAAAATGCAGTGTTTATTTGTAGAATTTGGGAACTGATAGCTATCCTAATAGGGAAACTGGCAATAAATTGCATCCAGAATTAATTCTAGAACTGCTTAATATTTCTGTAGGTGTTATTACAGAAAATAAGAGCGTTTTATTATTGAAAAGTACTTCCTTGCTGCATTAATTCCACACAAAAGTAATGCAAGAGGTAATGATTTTAACTTTCTATTATCGTGTTTATAAGCGGAGTTTCCCTCCGGATGGAAGTTTCGATCCGGAGTGAAGGTAGAAACAGAATGGCACGGAGACCGTGGCGGAGTCCGCCGCTCAGAGAGTTTCCCATACATTTAATTTCTCCCCACTCCGCCACGGTCTCCGTGCCATTCTGTTTCTACCTTGAAACACCGCTTATAAACGGGGAGTGAAAATCCAGAACTTGGACTTTCGCTCTCCAAGAAAAAGCCGGAGTGAAACTTCGCTCTCGGTTTTATGGTATGCTTATAAACGCTGATTGCAAGTGAGATGACAGGAGCATAATTTTTAATTTTTTTCAGAAGGGAAAAAACTTAATGAAGAAGAAGCTGGGTGTTTTATTTTGCTACAAAAGTTTTTTTTTTTAATTATAGATTTTTTAAACACATTATATTAAACATTGGGGTTATATTTGTGTTTGTTGCGATTTTAAATTTGAGCTCGGTGCTGTCATCTCAAACCAGAAAGTATTTTGGATTTTCACTCCCATTGCTCATAAACGCATCGGGAGTTTCACTTCGGATTGAAGATACGGGAGTGAAACTCCGCTTATAAACGTAGTATATGTATTGCAGTTTGAGAGTTCTATGCAATGCAAAATGGAGGCGATTGGTTACCGTCTATGACACCGCCGTGCAAATGTAATGCCTTATCTCCACTTGCTGTAATCTGAATGAGAGCTAGTTGCTACTCCTTGGAACTACTTTCGGAATCGATGGGATTTTACTTGCTTTCCCTAACTGGGATGGAAAGAAATGTTAATGCAAAGTGTCATGCATAAGGGTAAAAACACAGTGGTAGCCGGTTTCCTGTTTGCGAAAACAAGTGCCGTTCGGCGCTGGTTACTCGCGCCTAGTTCGTACACAGTGGCGACCTAAACATATCCGGTGCAAGCAGAAAATCACTCATCAATTGTGCTCGTAACGTTGAAACTATTACATGATGTCGGCTTCATCCGATGATGATTTCATTGCGCTAGATTGTGTACTTGGTACAATAAAACCAAATAAAATGGGTATACGTCCTCTGAATCGGGTGAGAAGAGTTCATGGGGAATATCATCATTAATTCAAAAAATTAAGACACCATAACGACAGATTCTTAAACTTTCAGTACCCATTTCCAGTCTGCAGGCAACCGGCAAGAAAAAACTAAATTTTCATTCCAGTAAATTCATAAGCTCCGACAGCCGGCACCGACAAGTCTCAACCTGCCGCGACTGTCTTAAGGCCCAATTAAAAACATGCGTTAATTCAAATTGCTTATAAGCACGCATCGGCGCTGACTACCGGGAAGTGGGAAACCTGCTTCCTCTGTGTTCTTATTACACTAAAGCCGACGCCATATATAGCTTCAAAGATTTCAACAATTCTTTGAAGGCTGCTGATTTCCATGGCAAAGTGCAAATCTTTAGTGCAAATCTTTATTCAAACTTTGAACACGTATTCAAAGTCCCGTGCCACATATAGCAATCAAAAAAGTGTTCAAATCTTTGAAGCTACTGTATCTGGTGCCGGCTTAAGGAATTACATTCGCAGTTGAAGAAAAAGCGTGAGGAACTTCGTTCCTGACTGGGGTCCCCTAACCGCCCCTGTATTTTTTCCTTACATATGTTCTTCCATCCGAACCATGTAAATTAAATTTACTCTTATCAGTAAGCATCCCTAAAAGTTTATTAAAAAATGAAAATAATACAAAACCAATAATACAAATTCGTGTTCCAAAATTCTTTATTTTAAGTAAATTCTCCTTGCAAAACTTTAATCTAAAACTTCCATTTTTAAATTAATGAATGCTTTTTTCTAATCATCTGCCATCATGGACTCATTTCTTCTCCATACATTTCTTCTTTACACACTTTTTCCTGAATTATCTTTAGCAAAGTTTTTTCATTCTCTTGCTGTTTGAAAGGGAGTTAATGATAATAACGAAAGGTAAAACAAACATAAGGTGTAGCTGAATCATTTCGGACAATAGGGCAAGTAGGGAAGTATTTTCGTGAGTTTTTCTGGGACAACATATTGTCCGAGTATATAAAGATCGCATAATTTGGTTATTAATAACTACCATAAATACTACGATCATGAATCACGATTGAAACGAGTCAAGGTTGTCGGGATCGTAGTTTGTGCCACATCATGCTTCTTTACTCAACAATTCGAGCACATCCCATTAATTCTCACGCGTATTCGGGAGTCTGGATTGGGGCAGCGTCGAGTGCGGGCGTGTACTGCTGCTGGTCCTTTAAGTAAGATCGCAACCACCACTTAACAAGAAAACTATAAAATAAGTTAACCCGAAATAATAGACAAATGAAAATAAAAAACAAAATCTTAAAACTGTGTATGCTAAGTTAAAATCACCATCACAAAAAAATAACCACAAGGAGAAAGACCGACAGACAGTAAAGGCCCAACAATGCATGGCATAAGCGCATATGTCAAAACGTCAAAAAATATCGAAAGTCAGCATTATGTCAATCAAAACATATATTACCGCCTATGCATAACATAAGCGACATAAAGTTGATGTAAAATCTGCGCTGTGAAAGTGAAAACTAATTTTGATTTATATATATGTAGTGCATTATGTAGATATTTTTATTTCTCACTTCCTCTAACAATAAACAGCAATAAACATAACTTTGCTTTTCCTAATGTTGTCATGTCACGTTCGACCCAAGTCGAATTCATTATGTTTAACGAATGTTTAACGAAAGCTTTTATGCCGTGTTATGTCAACCGTAGCCACCTTTACTGTGTTTCCATCAGCCGGGGTAGAGTATTCGTTAAGTTTACAGAAAGCTTTTTCCCATGCGATAACTCGATTCCGTTTCCATGGCAGTTCTGGGTTGAAGTGACAGATAATTAATTTTACGTTGTATTTCTGTTGGTATATGTATTGTGGAGTAAAAAAGTCAAGTATTCAGAAATGGACAACCGGAAAATAAAATTGTTATTATTACATATTAAAAAAAATAGTGAAATTTGTATGATTTTCGAAAGACGATATTTTGAAAAAATTCGCAAATTGCGAAAATTATTTCAAAGCCGACTTCGTAAAAGATTAATTGAAGCTGCAAAAATAAACAATAAACTTTTAATTAATTATGTGGACAAAATTGTACATTCTGTTTCTAAGAGAAATTCCCCTAGAGTGTGGATGAAGGAAAGATCAAAAAATTGGTGGAATGAAATCGTTAATTCGAATGATTTTGATGAGTGGGTGGATAATTTTCGCGTAGATAAAGAAACATTCATTTTTTTATGTGATAAGTTAAGAACAGAATTAGAACCTGCAACAAATTATGTGCGCCAACCCTTAAATACAGAAATTAAGGTTGCAATTGCACTTTATAAATTATCATCTTGTTGCGAATATAGAGTGGTTGCAAATCAGTTTGGTGTTCATAAAACGTCAGTTTATAGAATTCTAAGGCAATTTTGCGCAGCCGTTTTAAAAGTCCTTTTAAAGGAACAAATTAAAATGCCAGACATGGATGAATCCAAACTGATTTGTACAGAATTTGAGAGGAAAAGTAACATGCAGTGGCGTGGCGTGCTTTGAATTGTAGGGGATGCAATGTGGCAAAATTTGTGTGGAAAAACTCCGTTCCGCGGATGCACGTTATATATTCCAAAGGAGTATTAAGATTAGGTATCTATACTATCATGAATAGATAAAATAAGTCTTCCATTGAAATTGCAGCGATTGTGAACTACTTTTGGAAGTTTTTGCTTTAAAAAAAAGTCGAGAATAGCGGTTTGTTTAGTTGAGTGACTAAAGAAAACCTGTGATTGACTGAAAGAAGATTCGGCACTCACGAATCTTGTCACATGATTTCGATAAAACAATATTTAAGCGATGGGCAAAGCAGTGTACAAAAAGAGCATTTGGAAGTTTCTTTAACTCCAACTTCACCCGCCTTAACTGAAGCTCCGTCATAGCAATTGTAACTTGGAACCACATTCGAAATTCTGCATAATATGAACTACATGTTCATGCAAACGAGCTGCTCTTCTATCATCGGAAATATTTTTAAAACTAATGAATGTTTCTTTCGTGTCACCAGAGGAACAAATGTATCTCAGAGTGGTTGACAACATAGATCGACAGGAAATATACGTGGTTTCATCACAAATAATTGCAACACACTCAAAATTTTGGATTTCAGAAGTAATTTTAATTTTTAGTAAGAGTGCAGGAAATAGCCATTATTAAATCATTTTGAATATTGTTTGGTAATCCAGAAAATACTGAAGCTGATTTTTAAGTTCTGGATTATGTTTGGCCAAAAGTGAAATTAACATAATTTTCCCGATTAATAGAATCTTGACCTTCGCGGTGTCCGCGAAAGGCTTGCTCCTGACATGACAAGTGGCAAACAACATCTATACAAATTTTAATAATTTTCCGGATCTTTTTAATTAACTCATTGTTCTCATAATTGAGGATTTATAATGAGTGTCTACTAGATTTTCAATCCTTTGGCCTGTACCGAATTTAGAAAGAGCTAAACCGATTTTAAATGCTCGAACGGCTTTATGAAAATTATTTAAATCATTAAATCCCGAAGACGGCCAAACGTTCTTTTTGAAAATAAAATGCAAGGCCAACAAAAATTTTTTGCTTATTTTGATAACAGGTAAGCCAATTCGCGCTCTTGTATAATTTAATAGAAAAATGCCTAGTGCATTTTCACTTAAAATATGTAATATTGATTTCGGTCTACCATTTTCAATTATGGATTTCTTTTCCATAAATGAACGCGAGCCAAAGGATTGCTGCAAAAAATAGTCCATTATGCAAAAATGCTAACCATAAACATCGCCCATGATATTTAATAAAGTAAAACAAACTAAAAAAAACTAACATAAATAATACCTATATAAATATTTTTCAATTTATCCAATTTTATTTTAAACTTACTTTTTAAAACTACTTGCACTATTTTTAACTCACAAAACAAATCGCACCAACTAAATTGCAAGCAAAACAATTTTTTGTATATGTTAATTAATTAATTAATTACTCTAAAAATACTGCTTTTTACTATTTTCTACAATTAAGTCATTAATTTCATACCACATTGTACAAAGCCATTTCCAATTAGATTGCTCATAGAATTGCATATTCCCTCCAATCTTATTAGAAAACGTCTCTCCGCTCTCACCCAACAAAAAATATCCTCACAAAACTTCGTATAGATGCAAAATCTGAGTTGCTTCCCTTGGCTCTGGTCACAGGAACAAACGTTCGTTGTGTCTTCCCATCTCCACTTCCATCTTCATCCACAAGCTCCCGCCGAAGTGCGTTTGAACGGACAGTCAAGGGAAGCAATTCAAATTCTGCTTCTCGAAGTTCGCTGGCATGTTTCTTTGCGTTTTCGTATACGAATTCAGAGAGAAGGAGGAGAGAACTTACGCTCATGGACATATTTTATGCTTCCATTTAATTGGTCATTTGGGGGCAATGCATTTATATCTAACAGTGGAGGCTAGAAAAAGCTGCAATAATACAAAGTTAATCTCAGAATGATAAAATAAAAAACGAAAGTTTTGTAAAAGAAAAGAATAAATTATTGATGAAATTTGAATTTTTATTTCCTAAGAAATTGTAAGGGATGCAATGCATCCCTTGCTTCCAAAGACGCCACGCCACTGGTAACATGCCGCAGATACTAGGAGCTATTGATGGATGTCATATTCCCGTCCAACCCCCGCGGATGGATATCGCGATTATACTAATAGGAAGTCATGGGCATCCGTAGTGCTTCAAGGTGTGGTGGACGCCAATTATAGGTAACTCCATAATTCTAATTTTCATTATTACTGAACAATTTATTACACAGATTCATTAATATCACTATCCAACATCCTGGATCAACCCATGATGCTGTAGTGCTACGAGACTCGTCACTATATCGGAATATTAATAACCTTTCAAGGGTAAAAAATATTTTAACAATGCTATATCATTATTAATTTTTCCTTATTCCTACAGCCAAAAAAAACAATAAATGGCAGAGAAATTGAAGCATTCTTCATCGGTGATCCCGCATATCCCCTTATGGACTGGCTTATAAAAGGATATCTTGGACAAAGAAATAACGAAGAGGAGTCTTTCAACGTCCATTTAAACCGAGCACGGATTGTGGTTGAAAATGCCTTCGGAAGACTCAAAAGCCGTTGGAGAATGCTGCAAAAGCGGATTGATACAAAAGTTGAATTTGCCCCAAAAATTATCGCTACTTGTTGTGTACTACATAACATCGCTGAGAACCGCAAAATGCCTGTTCGGGAAACTTGGAGCAGGAGTACATCTGAAAACGCAAGAGTATTTCCGCAACCGCATTGCTCCAACAGTTACGAGGAGTTATCTGCCGGTGAAATAAGAGACCATATTAAACATTACATGGCACAAAATTTTCCAATCATTGAAAGTAGTAGATTTTAAAATTAAACAAAATAGTAAATGTTATAAATTCATTTTAATAAAATAAAATATAAAAATTCAGTATTTATTTTGATTAATAAAATATAAATTCAATGACTTAACAAAATATATGTCGTTCATTGTAAAAGTGGTGTAACTCCACACTCCAAAACATCACATTTTGATTTGCTTTGGGTCACACTACGTGATACCTTCGCTATGAAAATACACCAGAAGTGCACTGTAAATGCAATTATAGTGTACTTCTGGAGTTTCTTTACTTCTATAGCGAAAAATATGACAAAATGTGACCCAAAGCAAATCAACCTGTAACAATCTAAAATATGGAGTTACACCACTTTTACAATGAGCGACACATATGTAGTAACATTCTTCGTCTTCCAACCATCGCTTTTCCATTTTGGCACAGGGTTCTTCTGGCTTTGTGCATTTGCCGGTGGCCTCTGCAAAACTTGTTCTTCTATGTCCGGTTTAGTAACAGGATCTTCCTTCACTTCTAATCCCGCTCATTTTTCCTTTTCCTCTTTGTGTTTTTGTATAGCGCACTTTAGAGACATTGCTCTTTTACCCATCTTTATGATTTCTTCTGGATGTCTGCAACTATTCATGTATGTCGACATGCGTTTAGCACAGATATTGTGGGTTTCTGAATTTTTTCACTAGATTCGCCTTGAGCAGAGCAATAGTGCGGCATTTTCACTCCACATGCATAAATTCGAGGCTTACATCCTTCATTTAACTTTTCAATTTCACATTTTGGAAACGTTTGTATAAAATCAGATCCATAACTGGATATTGCCGGGCCTGGGATACAATTCTCAGTTTAACTTAATATTCTGAAAAAATTGCGATGCAAAATATGACATTTAAACAGTTGTTTTAACCAACATTTTCGTAATACTTTAAATTTTTCTTCTACACGTTGAATTATATATCAAAACTAACTAGATGTCATAATTTATCTCCATAAGAAATTGGATGGAATTAGGAAACTCTTCACTAGCGGGGTCTCTTCAAGATTTCTGCTATAGCAGCTATTAGCTGCTTTTTTATGCTTTTCGTTGTTCAAAACAGAATAAAAGCTGCTACAAAAGCTGCTTTTTCTGTGTAAGATTTGAAAAAAGCAGTTCATGTAGCTGCTTTTTGTTGCTCGCAGTTTCGAGTGTAGCAAGAAAGCAGCTATTTTAAAACTTATATGTGTGCGTAACTGTCATTTAAAAATAATTAAAATGATTGGTTCAAATGCTGTTTTGTTTGGGCTAATAATTAATAATAAATTACGGTATTAATTAAATGTGATGCAAGTGGTAAATATTTCTTTAATAAATCAAAGGAATGGACATCATGATGCACTCATACATATGTTTGACTAAAGGCAGCTTTTTGTGTCCAAGATATCATAACAGCTTTTTGCTGCTTTGGAGAATTTGACAATTTGAAAATAGCTCCTACCAAAGCAGCATAGCAGAAATCTTGAACAGACTCCAGGGGTCAAAGCCTTCTATATTTACAAGCCATGCCCTAAAAAATTTGGCTCTAAAAAATTCCTCTCGATAGGACTTCAAATCTCTGAAGTCACGTTATGTTGTTAGTGTAATTTGGAGATTTCAAATGCTATTCAGGGGAAATAGGCTCTCAATATTTTTCTAGTGCATGGTTTGTAAATATAGAAGACTTTGCCAGGGGTACATCTGAAAACGCAAGAGTATCTCCGCAACCGCATTACTCCAACAGTTATGAGGAGTTATCTGCCGGTGAAATAAGAGACCATATTAAAGATTACATGACACAAAATTTTCCAATCATTGAAAGTAGTAGATTTTAAAATTAAACATAATAGTAATGTTATAAATTCATTTTAATAAAATAAAATATAAAAATTCAGTCTTTTTTTCTTAAATAAAATAAAAATTTAATAACTTAACAAAATATTAACATTATAAATTCATTTCAAGAAAATAAAATCTAAATAAAATATAAAAATTAACTATTTCTTTTCATAAATAAAATAAAAATTCAATAAGAACAAAATATTAACATTATAAACTTCAGTCTTTTTTTTTAAATAAATAAAATAAAAATTCAATGACTTTTTTAACAGCCTAGTTCCTACTTATTATATAAAATTTAAATTAGTTATAAGGGTAAATTAATAAACTCGCTTAATTCTTCCTCTAAAGCCGGTCTTCCATCCTCACCGTTTACTAATTTATTCAGTTCTTTTAAAAACGTTTTATTTGATTCTTCTAATACTGCTTTCATATCCTTTTTAAATTGCTGATATTATCGGTTTTCTTCTTCGGCGAATTTTTCATAGTCGTAATTAATCAGTTCCTTCTGCTGTTCAATGAATTCTGCCTGTAATTCCTGGCAAACCTTTTTCAATTCCGTGGCCGTATTAGGACAATTTTTTTTCTCTTGTTTATACGGCTGGGACCAGCTACTGGCTCGATAACTTCTGGCCCGCCATCATCTTCAATGATAACTTCTGAAATGCATTTTTTTATTAATTTTTATTGTACCTTCTTTACTACTGAACTAAAAGAATTCGCAGCTAACTACCGAAATTACTATAAGTGAGACAACAGCTAGATGGTCGATGGAGACAACCAGTAACTGATATAAGGGGCATTGGGAATAAAAATTAAATATTCTTTACCTGGTTCATATTCCATGGAGTCGATCGCATTTGATATCGTGGAACAAGAAGGCCTTGTTGACAGTAGACGATCAAGAATTTCATAATATTCGCAAGTCGCTCTTCCTTCGCCACTCCTACAATTAATTTTTTTAACTGCAGTATATTTTTTTTTCAAATTTTTCCAATTGGTTTCTATGTGGTTAATGTTCTTATCGGTGAAGCCTCTCTTCTTAAATTCTTCAAAAACAATCTTAAAAATGTTTATTTTACGATGTTTTTTCCCATCTAATAAATGCAATATTTTCTTTTCTTCAATTAATTGTAAAAGAAATATGCATTCTTCTTCACTCCAAAAAACCCGCCCGGATGTCATTTTTAAATTTGATAACACAAAAACTTTTAAAATTTAAATGTTTTTATATTTTTATTTTCTAATCTCACTAATTTTATTTATTTCTTGTTCAAAAATGTTTGCCAACTAAATAATACCAATTTTCACTTTCAATCACTTTTTAACCATTTATTTGAAAATCGCGCCCATTTGCATTATGAAATTTATGACAATAAAGCTGCGCATGTCACACACACTCCGCAAACGCATCCTCAAACACACACATATGGAAAACCCGGCTTAATCGGACTGGCTTCGTTGAGTTTACTTGGATTTAACGACACTTTACTCAATCTCCGTTTCCATGGGCACTTAATCTGAGTAAACCCAGGATAAACTCTGCATGGAAACACAGTACTTCATAACAAGTTCTGGTTCCGAACTTGACATATGTGCTTATGCCATGCATAGTTGGGCTTTAAGTAAGTTTCCTCTTAACCCCTTGTCGGTATTTGTAGTTTGACCATGGCAGTTCGGTTGCCTAAGGCATCCATTAGACGGTAGGTTTTGCTGTCAGTTTTGCCACAGTTTTGTCTATGACTGACGGAAAACCTAACGTCTAAGATGATGACTGACGTAATCCTCCGTATATTTTGATTTCCATTAATCATGACTGATGGAATTGATTGCCGCTTGCATGAACGTGTAATGGCCGCCTAATGGAAGCCGTTGCTGGAAGCCGTTTTGTTTAACCAGACATGCAACAAGACGGCTTCCCTTTAGCACGGATGGTTACATCTCTACTGAAGCACCCCTCAGACCTTTTTTATAGGATAGTGGATATACACAGTGTTTTATGTTTTGAACCATTTGCGATTATCATCTTTGCACATTCACCGGCAGTTAACCAATAAAATAAACTTTTTGGCTCTTAAACTTTTCAATTTGGAATTTTGACAATTTTGTCAACTTTTAGGCCGGCCGCGCACTGGCAACTAGGGAATCCAATCCCGCATCAAAATCTAAACCCCGCAAGCCTGCGGGATCGAGGCCATCAATCCCTCGGATACGCGGGATTTGCGGGATTGCAAAAAAAATCATAGATTTTGTTCTAACTAGTTATGTTCATGAATTTATGAAGCATTATATGAAAAAGAGTGTATTGTATGTCAAACAAACTACATGTCAGTGAAACAAAATATTCAGGCCAATTCTGAACTATGCTGGAACTGATTTCGCTGGAATTTTTTACATAGTAGCATAAATTGTTATTTCGAAATTACTCTCCGTTACAGGGGTCGGTCGTATTTGGTTTCTCGACTCGATGACTCGGTTTTTTCAATGACTTTGCACCGCCACCTTAAGGGACCTCGATGAATCGACTGAACAAAAAAAGCTTGTGGATTCTCTCTAAGTTTTATATTTGGCATTACGACCGAATCCACAGGTAAGTGCGGCCATACAAAACCATCAAATTGTG
Source organism: Thereva nobilitata (assembly GCA_963855945.1). NCBI lineage: Eukaryota > Metazoa > Arthropoda > Insecta > Diptera > Therevidae > Thereva > Thereva nobilitata. The sequence goes on from OY979695.1 coordinate 97,998,714, forward strand.
TGATAATACTACAAGTTCAGCAAACCACTTATATCACTGTTGAACAGCGAATATCACCCAAGGTCGGGACCTGGTGGACTTGGTTCATGTCATTGAGAAATGATATTTTACCAAGTTTGATGCAAATCGGTGTAGTAAATAAAAAGTTATTAATGTTTAAAGTTTGAAATTTTCGGAAAAAAAAGTTGTTCGATTTACTTGGTTTTTGGCATAGTTATTACTAACAAATAATTAAAATGTTTAGCGTTGTTGAATATTTTTTTAAACAATTTTTTTAAACAAATTTTTGGGTTTTACGGCTTACAAAACTCAAAAAATAGTAACAAAACGGACAAAACCAACCAAAAAATAATAACAAAACGGACAAAACGAACCAAAAATATATTTTTGTTATCTGCGCACACTCATACCAAATTATTCTACGCACACTCATACCAAAAAAAAATTCATTTTTCAAATTATTCAGTTTTTTGTTTATAACTTTTTGTTTTTAATACCGAATTGTTAAAAATTTCAGATTATGATTCCTCTTCATGTCCTCCACCTACCCTATAAAGGGTTTCCTTGGGTGAAATTTTAAAATCGATTCTGTTCAACAGTGTATTTAATTAAAATAGAAACTTTTTGTTTTTGCCTAAATTGGGCGTTTTAATCCCGTATTCACCGGCCTGGATATATCCACGCATATAAATATCATGGATATTTCATATTCACCGATTTTGGGGCTTGGAGAAAGTTAATACCAGTTCGACTTGGTAATACACTGGTAAATAAAATTTTTTTGGCTTAAACCACTTTTTCTTGAACCAAGCAACTCATGTTTTGGATATAACGAAAACAAAATTGTCTCGGGATAAGCAATACTCATAGCCTTGGTTTCCTTGTCTTGGATGAAGACAAAAGTTGACTTGAAGTTAAAAAAAATACGTAACCGATGATATTATAATTGAAAAAATTCAAGTTCTAAAATCGGTCTTAATAGTTGTGATACATTTTTAGAGCTTGAAAGTCCGGTAAACGAAAAAAGTCCGATGAATTAAGAATTTAGTTTCTTGAGTAAAAAATTAAACAATCTTATTTCGAGAAAGAAATATCTTGGTCGAAAAATATAAGTATTGAGCGAAGAAATACGATGACTTGGCTCAAGAATTTCCAATGTCTTACTCTGAGACAGCATTCTCATGCTAAGAATGAAAAATTTTTCTACTCAAGGCAACGAAACGAAGACTATGGAATTGCTGGAATCAAGACAATTTTTTTATTAGTGTAAGTTTATCCGCCGATTTCTAACCTCTGAAAAATTGAACAAAGCTGTGAGTGAAAATTACAAAAATGAAATAAAGTATCAAATATTGAATCAATATGAATGAATTTGTAATTCTGTAAAAATTTTAAATTGGTATATTTGCTGTCCGTGAATAGCAAAAAAATATCCGTAGAACTGTACGGGATAAGAAATAACCGAGAATATATTCAGGTCGATGAATTCGGGCCTTAATAAACGCAAACGACAAGTATAGACACGATAACGTTGTCGATATCGTGTTGCCAAATGCCAATTTTTATTTATCGACAGAAATGGATTTCGACTCGAGAAACCAAATACGGCCCCAACTGAGTTTATGCTACCGATGTAAGTAAACTCCAGCCTAATCAATTGCAGCGTAGTTCAGAATTGGCCTGAATACTTTGTTTGACTGATTCAGTAGTTTGTTTGACAAACAATACAATTAGCCGCAAAGGTAATCCCCGTACGCTCATATGCACGTGAAGAATCCCCTGTCGTAGTCGTAGTGTAACTTGACATTGATCACGTTCATATACACCCACATAAATTGTTAATACTTTGCAATATTGTTAGTATTTCTCTAAGTCCCGGTTCTTTATTCTACAGTTCAAATCCCGCAGATCCCGCGGATCCCGCATGTCTAGTCCCGCATTACTGATTCCGCAAAAATGGTGCGGGATTGGATTCCTTACTGGCAACTAATTGGAAGCAACTTTTTAACCACACAAAACGAACTAAAGTAAACGTAAGCCCGCGCACAGGCGATTTTTAAGTTGTGGCAACTAAATTAATCCAACACGTTCTATTTTAACGGAGAGTAAATTTTTCATTGAGTAAACATCAAAAAAGTTGCTAGTGCGCGGCCGGCCTTATGCTAACACGATGGCGTTGTTAGAATTTCTATTTTCGGTTGCGCAACCCACCAAAACGGCCAAAACCCACCCTTCAGAGGGGTTAAACGCACTGTACACGGTTTCCCTGTAAAAATTTGGCGCGTGTACCCAGTGCACGTGAAAGATGTGATCTTTATCTCTCTTTAAATTGAATAATTAGTAAGAATAAAGGCCATTTTACATCCCAAACGCAAAGGGGAAACGCAGCTCGGGAGCACTTTTATCGCACAGAAATTTTGCGTTTGGGATTTAAAATAGCCATAAGTTATATACACACTGATTTGTGTTGAAAATGTACCATTGCCGTTGATGACCTTCAGCCATGATGAAAGGTCAGAATACTACTTGCAATAGGCCATAGTCCTTGGGCACAAGCTGCACGTGACAAAGCGACATGTAATGATGATTTCGAAAGCTTCTTATCGTATTTGTAGGTGATTTTGGAATACGTGAGACTTGTGTACTGTGGTCGTACAAGCAAACTAACTAATGGTAAATTTTTCTGATTTCATATTCAACATGAATAGTAAGTAACAAAGGAGCAATAAAAACTAGGAAAAGGACTACCCTACAGATGAGTAGTCCAAAATTTAAAGCATTTCTGTTGAAACAGGCCTGCCAGTCGTGAACCGATCCTTTAGTCGCACCCCAATTGTTTTTTTAAGTGCGGAAACAAAGTTTCAAAACAAAACCTTTTGTCGGACAAAACGTTTCGTTAGTCCTTGAGCTCAGAGTCAACACAATTGTCATAGCCCGGCGGGGCAAGGGGCACGAGTAAAAATAAAAACCGGCCTTACAAAGGGCGAACACCGGCCCCTTGGATTTTTAATGGGCATATGATGGACGTAGAGTTTTTAACTATTTTTAATGGGAGCACATACGGCCTTACGGCGGCCAAATTTGACCAAAAGAATTAAAAGGCCAAGTACTGAGCTGTAGAAACGGGCATTCGACGGGAAATTTGAGCCAAAAAAAGAATCTGTGTTTTATGAGAACTTCGTCATTTTCGTTATGTACAATGGTTCTTTCGATTTATCCTACTTAAAGATATCGATGCACAAGAGAAACGAGCTCGCCAGTCGTTGGTTTGTTGTACGTGAAGTGTGTGGTGCGTGTTGATTTATATTTTAGTGGGAAATTTTGTTATTTAACAAACAAAAAACACAACCGAAAAAAAATCAAACATTTAATTGCAGTGAAATATATTTTCTTATAGGAGGGCGAATATCCACGTTGCTGCCACTGTACCACCGTCGTATACCCGTAATAGCAACCATACGGCCGCCGTACCACCATCGCATGGCCGTTATTGGAACTGTAAGGCCGTTGTATCACCGTCAGTCGTCCCCTGTACGGCCGTACTGTCCTGCAACGAGCCTTCTGTTAACCGCCAGATGGCCGAGGACTATGTTTCAATCACAGTCGGTATTTGCCCGTTGTAAGGCCATCATTTATTTTTACTGGGGGGGGGGGGCACCTTCCAATGGTCTGCTTGGTACGCCTATGGTCATCAGACTTAGTCTTATTTCCCCGGTTCCAATGTACATTGTGGGAATTTTCCGGTACCACTCATCTTGTGACCTCCATATTTGTCGAGAGTTGTGGATGAAAAAGATCTGCAGCTATTGCTAGATTTGCGTCCTTTTCTTCATGGAATCTCTATATTATCGGAGTCACAGTGCAGCGTCTTGCCTGTTAGGAAATCTATCATTATGTGCCCGAGGTATTTGGGGATACCCAGTCATATCAATGTCTCGATCATAATTGCTCTAATGACACGATAATATAAAATACTATATCATTCAAACGAACAAAAATTAGTTAGCATTATTGTGCTACAAAATAAAGATATTTGATTTTCAAATTTTTAATTTATTCATACAAATATATTTAGTCCATCGCTTATAAAGGCCTATAAACCGGTTTTATTCAACTCCTAGCAACTCAGACGGGGCGTAAATGAGTGTAGTAAATTTGAATGCTATACAGGAACCTTTAAATGTATTGCAGATGAAATTTACTTGTTAGAGAAACAGACAGAGCTAAAGAATGCAAGAGATAGAAGTAACTTTTTATAAGTGTGCCAGTTTTCACGCCTTTGCTTTTGCGTGAAAAATGTTTCGTTAAGTTCTTCCGCTCCCTTCCCTCTCTCATCTATAAAACCGGTTTTAGGCGCCATGAATGTGCACTGTGTGAATATGCCCAATCAAAGCAGACGACTATAATTACCGAGATCAACCACTGTAGTCTATAGGTGTTGTTAGATAAAGGGTGAGATGTAGAGCTTTCGCCCGGGGCTCGTGGGTTCGATACCGATTACATCACAAGATGTAAAAGGAAAAAGCATTCCACTAACAGTTTTGAGTTTGTACTTTTTTGGTATCATTGGAATCGTTTTCGAAATATCTACATTTTACCCTTGTTCAAAAGTAAAAAATTTATAACTATTTCAAAATTTTGAATTTAAGAAAAACTTAGAAATTTCATAGGATTTAAGAATATCTTTTCAATTATTTAAGAAAAAACTGTTGCTTCATCCATATAGTTAATAGAATCGTTATTGCTGATGCCCTATTTTACTAAAAAAATTAGTAATTTTGCTATTTAGACAACAATTTTTTTCTGCGTTCTTTACCTATATATTCTTATTTTATTAATACCTTTCGTTAACGCCCCACACTTTTTTACATTTAAATATAAGCTCTATTTCTAAATTTTACCAATAACTAATTTCATTCTGAGTGTGATTCAGTGATGGATTTACGCTTAGGCCCGTCAGGCCCGGGCCTAGGGCGGCAAAATTTTAGGGGCGGCAAAATTTTAGAGGCTGCAAAATTTAAAGAACCATTGAAATTTTAAAAATCAATTTAACTTGTTTGCTGCTCTGGAGAGAGATCCTTTTCTACTTCAAAAAGAGCGTAAAGCTATTTGCGTGCAAGTATGGGCCAAGACAATCTCAACTTGCATTATTGTCTATTGGAGCAAAATTGGTGCAAAAAATTGTGAAGTTTTCGCCCAAGCTTAAGCAAGAAAGGAGTTTATTTGATATGTGGTAAGTCAATTTTCAATTTTTTCACCGACCAACAGAACTGGAGAAATTAAAAAAATAGTGTAGCAGTGCACATTTATGTAATTTTCTTGTGCAGCACAGGCCCGATTTTGCAGAATTTTTTTTCGCTTTATATTAACATAATGTAAAGAAAAAAATAAAAAAATCCAACTTCGCAACTCACTATCATAAGACAATTTTCATCTACTATCTATTGTGAACGATATTGAACATCCTTTCGCAGCAGGAAGTTTAATAAGACTTTATTTAGCATTTGAGTGGGGAAATGTGAGTGCAAAGAGAAAATCGAAACAAAATGTATGCATTCTCTTCAAATATGTATTCTTTTTTCGTTTAATTTGATGGATAGCGCATGCACAGTGTATCAGTGCACATGTGGGGAGAAAAATGTTCAGTATAGTTAAAATTCTACTTGGTTTTCAAACCTTTCCCTATGGACGTACCTGTTTAAAATATATATTCTGACCATCTATGAAAAACTACCTTTCGTTTGATATATGTTTCATTAAGGTACGTGCACCGGAAATAGGTTAAAATGGGATCACAATTTTTGGAAATAGGTTAAAAAGGGATCACAAAGTTTGGCTTTGCCTATTAATATATAGATGCTAACAAGGTATGTTGTCTACTCTTGCTAGACTACTCCAAAGCTTTTGACAACGTCAATCACTCCGTCCTTTTACGAAAACTCTGTACACAATTTCGATTTCCTTCTTCTGTCCTTACGCTCATGTATAGCTTTTTAGCTGCTCGTTCACAACAGGTGAAGATTTCCCATTTAATTTCCTCTCCTGCCATGCTTTTTGCTGGCGTTCCCCAAGGATCTATCTTAGGCCCTCTTCTGTTTAGTATATACATATACAGGGTGTATCCGTTAAGTTTACAAAGCGGCCGCCTGTGGATAGGTTTCGAATAGACGTACAAAAAATCGTATGAGGGGGGAGAAATCGTAACGGTTTAGCCGCTAGGGCGTTTTGAAGTTATTTTTGAGTTTTGCATATCACTCCGTGTTTTTGTAACCCTGTGACCTATTTTCATTAATAAGGTATCAGTGTACGCAGAATACTCTTACCTATCTAAAACTGTAAAAGCGAAGGTGAAAAGTATCACAACAAAGCAAAAAAGGCGCCATATCGGACGGGGCCTAGAGCGCAGTCGAGCTTAAATCCGCCACTGGTGTGATTTCGAAAGGTAAGGTGTTCCCATATTCTGGCTAGAGCAATAAGTCAGATTGCATTGTCACGCGAACTATGCTTATGTGGGTCAAAATAAAAGTTGCAATATTTGTTTTATACAACATACAAAATACAGGTGAAGCTACTATAAAGTGTATAAAAAGTAATTTAAGTCCATTAACCATTTTCATAGAAAATCAAGTAAATTTAGCTAAATAATCATTTTCATTAATCTGTTGTAACTTCCTGTCATTTTGCCCTTCTGCAGACAGAATTCTCAGAAATTCGAATGCTCCATCTAAATTTTTGTAAATTCGAGTTAAGAAATTTACTGTCTCAGTAATATGTTGTGCAATTTACATTTAATAAAAAAAGTCATTTCACGTCCTCTTAAACTTAAACTTTTATGCAAAAATAGTGCACTTCTTGTTTTATTATACCTTATTGAAATAATTTGAAATAAAAGCTTTAAAATATAAATAATAAAATCAAATGCCGAATATCAACGTCGTAAGGCAACCACTCAACCATTTGTTCCATTCTGTCTATGCCTGGCTCGTCATGTCTGGATCGCGGCATATAAAGACTTTTCTTTGGTGCTACTATATTTTTAATATCTCCATCAATATCTCCATCTTATTCTGTCTTCCTCAATACAGTTTTTCCGTTTCCCGGAACGAAAATTGGATGGGACGAAGCGTTCCCATAAAATGTTACCGACCTTGAAGAATCACTCTCAACGCGCGCAAAGATGTTTCACATCAAAAACACTTTCCCCTCGTTTTCGAGGGTGCTGAGCACGGTTTACTAATTTATTCAGTTCTTTTAAAAACGTTTTATTTGATTCTTCTAATACTGCTTTCATATCCTTTTTAAATTGCTGATATTATCGGTTTTCTTCTTCGGCGAATTTTTCATAGTCGTAATTAATCAGTTCCTTCTGCTGTTCAATGAATTCTGCCTGTAATTCCTGGCAAACCTTTTTCAATTCCGTGGCCGTATTAGGACAATTTTTTTTCTCTTGTTTATACGGCTGGGACCAGCTACTGGCTCGATAACTTCTGGCCCGCCATCATCTTCAATGATAACTTCTGAAATGCATTTTTTTATTAATTTTTATTGTACCTTCTTTACTACTGAACTAAAAGAATTCGCAGCTAACTACCGAAATTACTATAAGTGAGACAACAGCTAGATGGTCGATGGAGACAACCAGTAACTGATATAAGGGGCATTGGGAATAAAAATTAAATATTCTTTACCTGGTTCATATTCCATGGAGTCGATCGCATTTGATATCGTGGAACAAGAAGGCCTTGTTGACAGTAGACGATCAAGAATTTCATAATATTCGCAAGTCGCTCTTCCTTCGCCACTCCTACAATTAATTTTTTTAACTGCAGTATATTTTTTTTTCAAATTTTTCCAATTGGTTTCTATGTGGTTAATGTTCTTATCGGTGAAGCCTCTCTTCTTAAATTCTTCAAAAACAATCTTAAAAATGTTTATTTTACGATGTTTTTTCCCATCTAATAATTGCAATATTTTCTTTTCTTCAATTAATTGTAAAAGAAATATGCATTCTTCTTCACTCCAAAAAACCCGCCCGGATGTCATTTTTAAATTTGATAACACAAAAACTTTTAAAATTTAAATGTTTTTATATTTTTATTTTCTAATCTCACTAATTTTATTTATTTCTTGTTCAAAAATGTTTGCCAACTAAATAATACCAATTTTCACTTTCAATCACTTTTTAACCATTTATTTGAAAATCGCGCCCATTTGCATTATGAAATTTATGACAATAAAGCTGCGCATGTCACACACACTCCGCAAACGCATCCTCAAACACACACATATGGAAAACCCGGCTTAATCGGACTGGCTTCGTTGAGTTTACTTGGATTTAACGACACTTTACTCAATCTCCGTTTCCATGGGCACTTAATCTGAGTAAACCCAGGATAAACTCTGCATGGAAACACAGTACTTCATAACAAGTTCTGGTTCCGAACTTGACATATGTGCTTATGCCATGCATAGTTGGGCTTTAAGTAAGTTTCCTCTTAACCCCTTGTCGGTATTTGTAGTTTGACCATGGCAGTTCGGTTGCCTAAGGCATCCATTAGACGGTAGGTTTTGCTGTCAGTTTTGCCACAGTTTTGTCTATGACTGACGGAAAACCTAACGTCTAAGATGATGACTGACGTAATCCTCCGTATATTTTGATTTCCATTAATCATGACTGATGGAATTGATTGCCGCTTGCATGAACGTGTAATGGCCGCCTAATGGAAGCCGTTGCTGGAAGCCGTTTTGTTTAACCAGACATGCAACAAGACGGCTTCCCTTTAGCACGGATGGTTACATCTCTACTGAAGCACCCCTCAGACCTTTTTTATAGGATAGTGGATATACACAGTGTTTTATGTTTTGAACCATTTGCGATTATCATCTTTGCACATTCACCGGCAGTTAACCAATAAAATAAACTTTTTGGCTCTTAAACTTTTCAATTTGGAATTTTGACAATTTTGTCAACTTTTAGGCCGGCCGCGCACTGGCAACTAGGGAATCCAATCCCGCATCAAAATCTAAACCCCGCAAGCCTGCGGGATCGAGGCCATCAATCCCTCGGATACGCGGGATTTGCGGGATTGCAAAAAAAATCATAGATTTTGTTCTAACTAGTTATGTTCATGAATTTATGAAGCATTATATGAAAAAGAGTGTATTGTATGTCAAACAAACTACATGTCAGTGAAACAAAATATTCAGGCCAATTCTGAACTATGCTGGAACTGATTTCGCTGGAATTTTTTACATAGTAGCATAAATTGTTATTTCGAAATTACTCTCCGTTACAGGGGTCGGTCGTATTTGGTTTCTCGACTCGATGACTCGGTTTTTTCAATGACTTTGCACCGCCACCTTAAGGGACCTCGATGAATCGACTGAACAAAAAAAGCTTGTGGATTCTCTCTAAGTTTTATATTTGGCATTACGACCGAATCCACAGGTAAGTGCGGCCATACAAAACCATCAAATTGTGTGATAATACTACAAGTTCAGCAAACCACTTATATCACTGTTGAACAGCGAATATCACCCAAGGTCGGGACCTGGTGGACTTGGTTCATGTCATTGAGAAATGATATTTTACCAAGTTTGATGCAAATCGGTGTAGTAAATAAAAAGTTATTAATGTTTAAAGTTTGAAATTTTCGGAAAAAAAAGTTGTTCGATTTACTTGGTTTTTGGCATAGTTATTACTAACAAATAATTAAAATGTTTAGCGTTGTTGAATATTTTTTTAAACAATTTTTTTAAACAAATTTTTGGGTTTTACCGCTTACAAAACTCAAAAAATAGTAACAAAACGGACAAAACCAACCAAAAAATAATAACAAAACGGACAAAACGAACCAAAAATATATTTTTGTTATCTGCGCACACTCATACCAAATTATTCTACGCACACTCATACCAAAAAAAATTCATTTTTCAAATTATTCAGTTTTTTGTTTATAACTTTTTGTTTTTAATACCGAATTGTTAAAAATTTCAGATTATGATTCCTCTTCATGTCCTCCACCTACCCTATAAAGGGTTTCCTTGGGTGAAATTTTAAAATCGATTCTGTTCAACAGTGTATTTAATTAAAATAGAAACTTTTTGTTTTTGCCTAAATTGGGCGTTTTAATCCCGTATTCACCGGCCTGGATATATCCACGCATATAAATATCATGGATATTTCATATTCACCGATTTTGGGGCTTGGAGAAAGTTAATACCAGTTCGACTTGGTAATACACTGGTAAATAAAATTTTTTTGGCTTAAACCACTTTTTCTTGAACCAAGCAACTCATGTTTTGGATATAACGAAAACAAAATTGTCTCGGGATAAGCAATACTCATAGCCTTGGTTTCCTTGTCTTGGATGAAGACAAAAGTTGACTTGAAGTTAAAAAAAATACGTAACCGATGATATTATAATTGAAAAAATTCAAGTTCTAAAATCGGTCTTAATAGTTGTGATACATTTTTAGAGCTTGAAAGTCCGGTAAACGAAAAAAGTCCGATGAATTAAGAATTTAGTTTCTTGAGTAAAAAATTAAACAATCTTATTTCGAGAAAGAAATATCTTGGTCGAAAAATATAAGTATTGAGCGAAGAAATACGATGACTTGGCTCAAGAATTTCCAATGTCTTACTCTGAGACAGCATTCTCATGCTAAGAATGAAAAATTTTTCTACTCAAGGCAACGAAACGAAGACTATGGAATTGCTGGAATCAAGACAATTTTTTTATTAGTGTAAGTTTATCCGCCGATTTCTAACCTCTGAAAAATTGAACAAAGCTGTGAGTGAAAATTACAAAAATGAAATAAAGTATCAAATATTGAATCAATATGAATGAATTTGTAATTCTGTAAAAATTTTAAATTGGTATATTTGCTGTCCGTGAATAGCAAAAAAATATCCGTAGAACTGTACGGGATAAGAAATAACCGAGAATATATTCAGGTCGATGAATTCGGGCCTTAATAAACGCAAACGACAAGTATAGACACGATAACGTTGTCGATATCGTGTTGCCAAATGCCAATTTTTATTTATCGACAGAAATGGATTTCGACTCGAGAAACCAAATACGGCCCCAACTGAGTTTATGCTACCGATGTAAGTAAACTCCAGCCTAATCAATTGCAGCGTAGTTCAGAATTGGCCTGAATACTTTGTTTGACTGATTCAGTAGTTTGTTTGACAAACAATACAATTAGCCGCAAAGGTAATCCCCGTACGCTCATATGCACGTGAAGAATCCCCTGTCGTAGTCGTAGTGTAACTTGACATTGATCACGTTCATATACACGCACATAAATTGTTAATACTTTGCAATATTGTTAGTATTTCTCTAAGTCCCGGTTCTTTATTCTACAGTTCAAATCCCGCAGATCCCGCGGATCCCGCATGTCTAGTCCCGCATTACTGATTCCGCAAAAATGGTGCGGGATTGGATTCCTTACTGGCAACTAATTGGAAGCAACTTTTTAACCACACAAAACGAACTAAAGTAAACGTAAGCCCGCGCACAGGCGATTTTTAAGTTGTGGCAACTAAATTAATCCAACACGTTCTATTTTAACGGAGAGTAAATTTTTCATTGAGTAAACATCAAAAAAGTTGCTAGTGCGCGGCCGGCCTTATGCTAACACGATGGCGTTGTTAGAATTTCTATTTTCGGTTGCGCAACCCACCAAAACGGCCAAAACCCACCCTTCAGAGGGGTTAAACGCACTGTACACGGTTTCCCTGTAAAAATTTGGCGCGTGTACCCAGTGCACGTGAAAGATGTGATCTTTATCTCTCTTTAAATTGAATAATTAGTAAGAATAAAGGCCATTTTACATCCCAAACGCAAAGGGGAAACGCAGCTCGGGAGCACTTTTATCGCACAGAAATTTTGCGTTTGGGATTTAAAATAGCCATAAGTTATATACACACTGATTTGTGTTGAAAATGTACCATTGCCGTTGATGACCTTCAGCCATGATGAAAGGTCAGAATACTACTTGCAATAGGCCATAGTCCTTGGGCACAAGCTGCACGTGACAAAGCGACATGTAATGATGATTTCGAAAGCTTCTTATCGTATTTGTAGGTGATTTTGGAATACGTGAGACTTGTGTACTGTGGTCGTACAAGCAAACTAACTAATGGTAAATTTTTCTGATTTCATATTCAACATGAATAGTAAGTAACAAAGGAGCAATAAAAACTAGGAAAAGGACTACCCTACAGATGAGTAGTCCAAAATTTAAAGCATTTCTGTTGAAACAGGCCTGCCAGTCGTGAACCGATCCTTTAGTCGCACCCCAATTGTTTTTTTAAGTGCGGAAACAAAGTTTCAAAACAAAACCTTTTGTCGGACAAAACGTTTCGTTAGTCCTTGAGCTCAGAGTCAACACAATTTTCATAGCCCGGCGGGGCAAGGGGCACGAGTAAAAATAAAAACCGGCCTTACAAAGGGCGAACACCGGCCCCTTGGATTTTTAATGGGCATATGATGGACGTAGAGTTTTTAACTATTTTTAATGGGAGCACATACGGCCTTACGGCGGCCAAATTTGACCAAAAGAATTAAAAGGCCAAGTACTGAGCTGTAGAAACGGGCATTCGACGGGAAATTTGAGCCAAAAAAAGAATCTGTGTTTTATGAGAACTTCGTCATTTTCGTTATGTACAATGGTTCTTTCGATTTATCCACGCCAGTCGTTGGTTTGTTGTACGTGAAGTGTGTGGTGCGTGTTGATTTATATTTTAGTGGGAAATTTTGTTATTTAACAAACAAAAAACACAACCGAAAAAAAATCAAACATTTAATTGCAGTGAAATATATTTTCTTATAGGAGGGCGAATATCCACGTTGCTGCCACTGTACCACCGTCGTATACCCGTAATAGCAACCATACGGCCGCCGTACCACCATCGCATGGCCGTTATTGGAACTGTAAGGCCGTTGTATCACCGTCAGTCGTCCCCTGTACGGCCGTACTGTCCTGCAACGAGCCTTCTGTTAACCGCCAGATGGCCGAGGACTATGTTTCAATCACAGTCGGTATTTGCCCGTTGTAAGGCCATCATTTATTTTTACTGGGGGGGGGGGGGGGCACCTTCCAATGGTCTGCTTGGTACGCCTATGGTCATCAGACTTAGTCTTATTTCCCCGGTTCCAATGTACATTGTGGGAATTTTCCGGTACCACTCATCTTGTGACCTCCATATTTGTCGAGAGTTGTGGATGAAAAAGATCTGCAGCTATTGCTAGATTTGCGTCCTTTTCTTCATGGAATCTCTATATTATCGGAGTCACAGTGCAGCGTCTTGCCTGTTAGGAAATCTATCATTATGTGCCCGAGGTATTTGGGGATACCCAGTCATATCAATGTCTCGATCATAATTGCTCTAATGACACGATAATATAAAATACTATATCATTCAAACGAACAAAAATTAGTTAGCATTATTGTGCTACAAAATAAAGATATTTGATTTTCAAATTTTTAATTTATTCATACAAATATATTTAGTCCATCGCTTATAAAGGCCTATAAACCGGTTTTATTCAACTCCTAGCAACTCAGACGGGGCGTAAATGAGTGTAGTAAATTTGAATGCTATACAGGAACCTTTAAATGTATTGCAGATGAAATTTACTTGTTAGAGAAACAGACAGAGCTAAAGAATGCAAGAGATAGAAGTAACTTTTTATAAGTGTGCCAGTTTTCACGCCTTTGCTTTTGCGTGAAAAATGTTTCGTTAAGTTCTTCCGCTCCCTTCCCTCTCTCATCTATAAAACCGGTTTTAGGCGCCATGAATGTGCACTGTGTGAATATGCCCAATCAAAGCAGACGACTATAATTACCGAGATCAACCACTGTAGTCTATAGGTGTTGTTAGATAAAGGGTGAGATGTAGAGCTTTCGCCCGGGGCTCGTGGGTTCGATACCGATTACATCACAAGATGTAAAAGGAAAAAGCATTCCACTAACAGTTTTGAGTTTGTACTTTTTTGGTATCATTGGAATCGTTTTCGAAATATCTACATTTTACCCTTGTTCAAAAGTAAAAAATTTATAACTATTTCAAAATTTTGAATTTAAGAAAAACTTAGAAATTTCATAGGATTTAAGAATATCTTTTCAATTATTTAAGAAAAAACTGTTGCTTCATCCATATAGTTAATAGAATCGTTATTGCTGATGCCCTATTTTACTAAAAAAATTAGTAATTTTGCTATTTAGACAACAATTTTTTTCTGCGTTCTTTACCTATATATTCTTATTTTATTAATACCTTTCGTTAACGCCCCACACTTTTTTACATTTAAATATAAGCTCTATTTCTAAATTTTACCAATAACTAATTTCATTCTGAGTGTGATTCAGTGATGGATTTACGCTTAGGCCCGTCAGGCCCGGGCCTAGGGCGGCAAAATTTTAGGGGCGGCAAAATTTTAGAGGCTGCAAAATTTAAAGAACCATTGAAATTTTAAAAATCAATTTAACTTGTTTGCTGCTCTGGAGAGAGATCCTTTTCTACTTCAAAAAGAGCGTAAAGCTATTTGCGTGCAAGTATGGGCCAAGACAATCTCAACTTGCATTATTGTCTATTGGAGCAAAATTGGTGCAAAAAATTGTGAAGTTTTCGCCCAAGCTTAAGCAAGAAAGGAGTTTATTTGATATGTGGTAAGTCAATTTTCAATTTTTTCACCGACCAACAGAACTGGAGAAATTAAAAAAATAGTGTAGCAGTGCACATTTATGTAATTTTCTTGTGCAGCACAGGCCCGATTTTGCAGAATTTTTTTTCGCTTTATATTAACATAATGTAAAGAAAAAAATAAAAAAATCCAACTTCGCAACTCACTATCATAAGACAATTTTCATCTACTATCTATTGTGAACGATATTGAACATCCTTTCGCAGCAGGAAGTTTAATAAGACTTTATTTAGCATTTGAGTGGGGAAATGTGAGTGCAAAGAGAAAATCGAAACAAAATGTATGCATTCTCTTCAAATATGTATTCTTTTTTCGTTTAATTTGATGGATAGCGCATGCACAGTGTATCAGTGCACATGTGGGGAGAAAAATGTTCAGTATAGTTAAAATTCTACTTGGTTTTCAAACCTTTCCCTATGGACGTACCTGTTTAAAATATATATTCTGACCATCTATGAAAAACTACCTTTCGTTTGATATATGTTTCATTAAGGTACGTGCACCGGAAATAGGTTAAAATGGGATCACAATTTTTGGAAATAGGTTAAAAAGGGATCACAAAGTTTGGCTTTGCCTATTAATATATAGATGCTAACAAGGTATGTTGTCTACTCTTGCTAGACTACTCCAAAGCTTTTGACAACGTCAATCACTCCGTCCTTTTACGAAAACTCTGTACACAATTTCGATTTCCTTCTTCTGTCCTTACGCTCATGTATAGCTTTTTAGCTGCTCGTTCACAACAGGTGAAGATTTCCCATTTAATTTCCTCTCCTGCCATGCTTTTTGCTGGCGTTCCCCAAGGATCTATCTTAGGCCCTCTTCTGTTTAGTATATACATATACAGGGTGTATCCGTTAAGTTTACAAAGCGGCCGCCTGTGGATAGGTTTCGAATAGACGTACAAAAAATCGTATGAGGGGGGAGAAATCGTAACGGTTTAGCCGCTAGGGCGTTTTGAAGTTATTTTTGAGTTTTGCATATCACTCCGTGTTTTTGTAACCCTGTGACCTATTTTCATTAATAAGGTATCAGTGTACGCAGAATACTCTTACCTATCTAAAACTGTAAAAGCGAAGGTGAAAAGTATCACAACAAAGCAAAAAAGGCGCCATATCGGACGGGGCCTAGAGCGCAGTCGAGCTTAAATCCGCCACTGGTGTGATTTCGAAAGGTAAGGTGTTCCCATATTCTGGCTAGAGCAATAAGTCAGATTGCATTGTCACGCGAACTATGCTTATGTGGGTCAAAATAAAAGTTGCAATATTTGTTTTATACAACATACAAAATACAGGTGAAGCTACTATAAAGTGTATAAAAAGTAATTTAAGTCCATTAACCATTTTCATAGAAAATCAAGTAAATTTAGCTAAATAATCATTTTCATTAATCTGTTGTAACTTCCTGTCATTTTGCCCTTCTGCAGACAGAATTCTCAGAAATTCGAATGCTCCATCTAAATTTTTGTAAATTCGAGTTAAGAAATTTACTGTCTCAGTAATATGTTGTGCAATTTACATTTAATAAAAAAAGTCATTTCACGTCCTCTTAAACTTAAACTTTTATGCAAAAATAGTGCACTTCTTGTTTTATTATACCTTATTGAAATAATTTGAAATAAAAGCTTTAAAATATAAATAATAAAATCAAATGCCGAATATCAACGTCGTAAGGCAACCACTCAACCATTTGTTCCATTCTGTCTATGCCTGGCTCGTCATGTCTGGATCGCGGCATATAAAGACTTTTCTTTGGTGCTACTATATTTTTAATATCTCCATCAATATCTCCATCTTATTCTGTCTTCCTCAATACAGTTTTTCCGTTTCCCGGAACGAAAATTGGATGGGACGAAGCGTTCCCATAAAATGTTACCGACCTTGAAGAATCACTCTCAACGCGCGCAAAGATGTTTCACATCAAAAACACTTTCCCCTCGTTTTCGAGGGTGCTGAGCACGGTGGTGGTGTTGGATATCGATTCCGACCCCCACCGAACCCTCCATCGGTCAATATTCTCCCCCAAAATGGGTAATTTTTTTGTAATATCAGCCCCAAAATATGGTGAAGAGGTGATTTGACATTTAGAAATTAAATATTTAGTCTGTCAATGTTTTTCAACCGATTATATTGGAAAAATAAATGCAAGGAATCGTGTGCCTTTTTAACCGAAAATAAATAGTTATATGTAGTTACGGTGTAGTTATTTAATGTAATGTTAAGCTCTATGAGGTAACGGAGTGCCCCATAATTCCATAACAAGTGATGGAATGAATATTCAAAACAGGTGTGGAATGCTGCTAATTCCGTATCTAAAAGAAATATCAGAATGCTTGTATTCTAACAGAGGCGTAGAAAAAAGAAACTCATTTACTGCTATTAGAGCTGAAGCACGGTTGGCAATAACTCTGACTGTAAAAAATGATTTTTTCTACGCCTCTGTCAGAATACATGCATTCAGATAATGCTTTTAGTTACGGAATTAGTAGCATTCCACACCCGTGTGGAATAATCATTCTTGTATTATCATTAAGACTAATATCAATAACATTTGCAGTTCTCTCTCTCAAGAAGTGTCCCACCAATATTAGGATGGTGCTTTAAAATTGGTAAAACAACTGCGCGTAAAATTAGATTAGATACTTGTGGTGTAATGTGGAATGTTTTGCCCCCTTTATAGGTCTGTAAATCGAAGATTGAGAATTTCAAAAATTGCTGACAACTTTAAAAATATATGGGATTTGCCTATTTGCGTTAGTGCAATAGATGGCAAACACACTTCTATACAAGCTCCTGCCAATATTATAATTACAAAAATTCTTTCAGGGTTGTGTTATTGATGTGGATTGCATTGTTACTAAGATTGATGTGGGAGCATACGGAATTCAAAATGTTGGATAAATTATATGTAGGACTGCATTATCATCACTATCATCTTCCACTATATAACTGATAAGATACTTGCTTTTGACTGGGAATTTAACAGTATTGGCTGGCCAACGACAGAAAAACGACGAGGAAAGCGAGGCGGACATTAAGGAAGTTTGACTCACCCTCGTTTGAGGCAGGCACATCCTGGGCTGCAAATTTTAATTTAAATAAAGTTCAGTGTTTTCAAGAGGTTTTTTTCTCTAAAAGTGAGATTCCTTTACCCCACATCCCACAATTTTTGGTGCTAGAAGTGGGATAGATACAAAAAGGCATTATTAGAACATATAAAAATCTAAAAAGAGAAAATAAAACGAGAGTGGAAGTTTAAAAAATTTTGAAAAAGACGCAAAAACAAAATGTGCAAAGGTGAAAATAAAACGTGAGTGAAGGTCGAAACGGTCCGATGTAGGAAAAGCAAGGCAAATCAAGTAAAGGGACGACGAAACAGCAAGGCAGGAACAAAAGGAAACAAAAAGATAAGTAAAAGCACATTTAAAAATTAATTAATTAAAATTAATTGAACATTACCATATTTAGACATTTTATATATTTAACTTCGGCTACTAAAGTGCGTACGAAAAATTACGGATTTTTAGAATTGTTTTTTAATCTATGGATGAATTAGGTAAATTTATCACGGCCGAGTTGCAAAAGATTTTAAAAGAAAAGAAATTACCGATACATTATAAAACGAAACCAGACTTAGTTAAGAGGTTATACAGTGCATTACAGCCTAACAGAGGTCTGGGTGATCAGGCGCGGATTCAAGGTCATGATCCCCCCCCAAAAGCGCTCGCTGTTTAAAAAACAAAACTGACCGAACTAAAATAACAAAAAATAACCAAACGACCAAAACCGACCCAACTTTTTTGCAAATTAAAAAACCGACCTTAAACTAGTTTGGTTCGGGGTTTGACCCTTTCGGTCCGCACGACCAACTTCCCAGTAAAATGAATGCTGCATATTATGAATTGATATTTTAATAATAAATGAACATTGATTACAACAAATTGTAAGAAAATTCATACACGGATCTTGAAACTAACACAACCCCTATACGACCCAATGGGGCGACGTAGACAGACAGTCTTGCTTCAACATCCCAGCAGGAAATGGAATCATACCAAGAAGCATGACGGTAGCCTTTTTTGGAAGGCGAAAATTCCTTCCTTTTCGCATTCCACTCCATATCTTTTTTGTGCAGCTATGCCATTAGAAGGAATGAGTCAAAAAGCTCTAAAAGCTCGTTCACCTTCCGCACGCATTCCCTGTAAGGTGTTTGTGATAAGTCATCTTTTATTTCTTCCAATGAAGTACAATTTCTTACACCTTCTAAATATATTTCCTGTGAGATCCTTGTAAGATATTGCTTTAATTGCGGAAGCACATACGGAAGAAACACTGCCCTATTAGTATGAAAATTTTATTAAAACGCAAAAAACCTACTTATCCATATTTCGCGCTTCCATCCTACTTTTGTGGAACTACGAATACGAACTCCTTCCTAAAAACTTCTTGAGGAAGGCCTTCAAACTTTTCCCGCTGGTGGAGGTACAAAAATGACTTACGTCTTATAAACAAAAAAAAACTATTCGACCGAATTTTATGAAAATCTTTTCAGATCATATTTAGGTTAATACGCTTCGATCAGCACCTCAACGAAAACGATATCTTTTTTGATTCGAGCGAGATTATGTCGGAAAAAATGACCACACGCACACACACACATATACTTCTCAAATTTTTGCTTAAAATGCTATTGTGACCCACTTGTGTCTTCAAAATAATGACATAATAATAATGACATCTATTGAAATTAATAAATTATTTATGAAATTATTCAAAATCTTGCAGTAAGGCACCAAATGAAGGAATTATTTTCAGCAAGTCGTAATCGTTTTGGGTTGACATGACAAGTAACAGCTGTTTTTGACGTGTTGAAAATGTAAGATTTCGCTCCACCTAAAAATCCACTGCAATCTTGCTCGAGGGGAAGTAAAAATTTCCCCGCTTTTCCGAGCATGAGATTCTATTGGAACGGAAATTGGGTGATTTCTTGGTCCCGCGGGATCCCGCATTCTCTATTGAAACACACCTTATATGTATATTTTGATTTGCAAACTCTGAAGTTAGCTGCACTCACAAGAAATTTTTTATTTTTAGTTCATTTTAAAATAAAAGCGTATTTTTTCGTTTTTTAAACTATATTTTTTATTTTCTTTTTTTTAGTCTACTATATGTCTTCCGCCATTTTGTAGTTGTCACACCCTTTCATTTGATGCCCATACCGAGCGCGATATAGAAAAAGGTAATCCGCCGTTTTGTTTTGACAGTCATTTTGAATTTGGAATGACGCTACACAGCTACTAGTATTCCACTTGTCATATCCTTTCATTTGATACCGATATCGAGCCCGTTGTAAAGAAAAGGGTAATCCCCCATTTTGTGTTGGCCGCCATTTTGAATTTGGAATGACGCCACATAGCTAATTCTACTTAACTTGTCATACCCTTGCATTTGATACCCATGTCGGGGGTCGGGGAGTACAATTGCAAAATTCGGCCGCCATCTTGGAAACACCATCTTGATTTTGTTACAAAATGGTCAGATTGCATTGTCACGCGAGCTTTATATATGGGCTACATTTGAAGTAGATCGGTTATATGGAAGTGGGTCAAAATCAAGTTGCAAGATTTGTTTACATACTGCACACAACACACAACATACAGGTGAAGCTAATATAAAGCGTATAAAAAGTGTTTGCGAAGAAGCAATATCCCAGATTTAAGGAATAAAATTCAATGAAAATTATTGTCCTTCGACAAAAAGTGTTTGCGAAGAAGCAGCACCTTAATAAAGAGGAAGTGAGTTTCCTTCAAATACAACAACCTTAAGGAGAAGCGAAAGGAGGAGCGATAGGAGAAGCGACGAAGCAACCGGTACACAAATTTACAACTCAACTCGAAGACTACAAGCCAACAGCAAAAACTATACTTTTTTAATGAACTATATAGTTCTTCCCCATACAAATCTGAAAACCCAGGTTTTATCGAGGTCTTTATCCAGGTTTCGGGAAATTTCAAAATTTCCCTTTCGTTTCGGAATGTAGCATACTGTCGGAAAAACGTTATTTATCTTCTATCTTCTTCTTCTATATTAATAAAAGAAAGTGTCTGTCTGGCTGTGTGTCTATCAGCCTGATTGTGCGTACCGTCACGCGTTGGAGCCAAACTAGAAGAGATAGAAATCTGATTTTTTTTGTAGATGCATTTTCGAAATCTTAATTCGTTTTTTTTAATTAATTAATTAGTAATTAGTTTCTCCTTTTTTTACGTTCTACCCCTCTTGCAACTTGATTTTGACCCACTTTCATGTAACCGATCAACCCCAAATTTTGCCCATGTGCATAGTTCTCGTGACAATGCAATATGACATTTTTGTAAAAAAAATCAAGAAGACGGGCGAATTTGGCAATTGTGTTTCCCGATCTCCGTCATAGGTATCAAATGAAAGGATATTGCGAGTAGAATACAATTAGCTGTGTGGCGTCATTCCAAATTCAAAATGGCGGCCAACAAAAATGGCGGAAGACATAACCGAATAAAAACTAGAAAATATAACCTATCAACTTGAAATTTTACACATATGCCGGACACATATCGGACCGTTTTGTAAAAAATTGAGATGGCGGTTCCAAGATGGCGGCCGAATTTTGCGATTGTGTATCGACATGGGCATCGAATGAGAGGGTAATACAATTAGCTGTGTGGCATCATTACAAATTCAAAATGGCGGCAAACTCAAAATAGCGGATTACCTTTTTCTTTACAAGCCACTCGGTATGGGTATCAAAGGAAAGGGTATGAAAAGTAGAATACTATTAGCTGTGTGGCGTCATTCCAAATTCAAAATGTCGTCAAACACAAAATGGCGTCAAACACAAAATGGCGGCCAACACAAAATGGGGGATTACCTTTTTCTTTACAATGCGCTCGATATGGGTATCAAATGGAAGGGTGTGATAAGTAGAATACTATTAACTGTGTGGAGTCATACCAAATTCAAAATGGCAGTCTACACTAAATTGCGGTTTATTTTTTCTTTCCAACGCCCTCGGTATGAGCATCAAATGAAAGTGTATGATGAGTATAGTACAGTAAGCTGTGTAACGTCATTTTAAATCTAATATGGCGGTCACCACAAAATGGCGGAAGACTAAAAAGTCGTTTTTAAAGTTAGTTTTTTAAATAAAATATATAGTTTAAAAAATCTGAAAAATACGCTTTTAACTCAAAAGTAAAAAATAATTTTTATTGTAAATTTTTCATTGCTCCAGCCAATATATGGGATAAAATACAGGCGTATTTTTTAGTTTTTTTAAACTATATATTTTATTTTCTACTGCAGTCAAAAGGACAATCACTGAAAATTGTTGGACTTGATCTAATAAAGCCATGCTTCTTCCACACAGGCGCGGATTCAAGGGGGGGTCACGGGGGTCATGACCCCCCCCAAAAGCAGTGCCGCGGTCAGACAATTGAGAGGCCCTGTGCAAAAATTCAGCGAGAGGCCCCAGAGAGTCCAAAAATTTTTTTCGCTCGCTTCGCTCGCAGATTACCGGTACCCGTGACAGAACTATGGCCCATATGCTGATTTCTGTGGCTCGTACTCGTTTGTGTGGTCCATTCGATGAAGTAAATATGCAAATAATGAATTCCAATGATTTTTATTGCCAAAACAATTTTTCGCTCGCGAGGCCCCAACACACGGGCCCTGTGCAGTTGCACACATGCCAGCAGCGGCACTGCTCAAACGCGCTCGAAGTTTAAAAAACAAAATTGACCCAACTCAAAAAACAAAAACAAAAAATAACCAAACGCACAAAACCGACCCAACTTTTTTGCAAATTAAAAAAACAACCTTAAAAAATGACCTTCAAGGTCAACAGCAGATTTAGTCCAGGAGGGATAGAAAAAAGTGTTGAAATAAATTTACCCTGCGATTTTTGGACGCACCTAAAACGTTGAAAAACGTGTTTTCGCTACCGCTTTTTTCCACCTGTTCTCCTGGACCGATTTTTTCCAAAACACATTCATTGAATTCCTACGATTTTTCTCTTAATTATAGAGTCGAAAAATCGCAGGGTAAATTTATTTCAACTTTTGAATACTTTTCCGCTATCTCTCCTGGACTAATTGATCTATACTCTTTCTATATGTTTTGATTTGCAAACTCTGAAGTTAGCTGCACTCACAAGAAAGGCGGCGTCTTCCTCAAAAACACATTAGGGCACGTTTTCGTAGGGCACGTTTGTTTTTAATCCACCAGAAAATTCGGTTATTTTTGTTCGTTTTGTTAATTTTGTTTTTGTTTTTTTAGGAGTAAAAATTTCTTTTCGCCACTTTTAATTCCGTGACCCCCCCAAAACAAAATTCTAGATCCGCGCCTGCTCCCACAGCAGCTGTGTGTGGGTTGTTGCAGAGTTGGTAAAGCTGAAAATCTTCACATCTTAGCTCCAAATGCCAGAACACTAAGTATAGTATATCCTGATGCTCTTTGAAAAAAATCCGTACATCTGATGGAAATGTGTGGGTAATGTATTTATTAGATTCTTTTAGGGGCACCAAATTGTACATTTTTGGGCTTCACGGTGGGTGCCAAATTTGCAAAATTGATTACTTTTTTTGGCGCTTTTATTGGAAAAAACAATTTGGTGTGGAGGAGGGCGCCATGAGCGAAGCTCTGCACAAGGCGGCTAATCCCCCGGCATAGTAAAATCTATGCGGACGATTCTGAATATGTGTCTGTTGTACACGTAGTACACAATTTTTCATCGTCGAATCTTAAAAACAGTTGTAACATACTCTAAATTTTTTTAAGTATCCAAACATTTTTTTTTGCAGATTTGTTCTTTGTTTCATTATACCTTTTTCCTACCGCGGAATGTACACACATAATCTTTTTTTATTGAAAGGCGTTGCAACGCACGTGGGTTTTTGCTAGTTTAAAATAAAAACAACAGAGAAGTGACGAGAGCAAATTTGTAGGCATGACGAGACAAATAATTTATTTTTTAGAAACTTATTTATTATTTTCTAGAGGGGAATTCTAACAGTTGTTTACTGACACGCAACTTCGGTTTAATTTTAATATATTTAAAGCACTGAAGCGTTAAGTGAAATTTTCCTTGTCGTTTTTTTATTGAACTGGATCGAAGACCTAGAATATAGTTCATTAAAAAAACACGGCTTATATTAGCCTTGGTGTAGTCAGTCAGTGAGGTTCAGATGTTGCAATGAATAATAGTATAAACAAAGAGGCGATATTAATATATCATAAATGCACCAATTTCTTAAACCTTTAACTATTTTTTTGTGAATTTCGTAATGGGGGGTATTTTGTAAGGATTGAAACATTCAAATTAATCGCAATTTTGATGCCAGTACAATATATGAAAGAAACATATTTAAACATGATTTAATCGAAGTATTGCTTAAATGTATTGTTTTTAAATTTTTTGTCAGAAGAGGTAGTTTTCACCACCTAAAAACAAAAATAACATCGAGATACTATGCATGGAGGTTCACAATTAATGATGTAAGTTCTCTCCCATAAGTACTGGTTGTTAAATGCGAGGAACGCAATTCGTCATCAAATCCATAAATGTGTAGTTTGCTATCGACAAAGGGCCGCCGCACAAACACAACTAATGGGCGATCTTTCTGCCCCAAGATTGCAAGTCTCTCGTCCGTTCTCTCATACTGGAGTGGATTATTGTGGGCCATTGGAATTGAAGACACACAAGGGTCGGAACCCCAAAAGGTATAAGGCATACATTTCACTTTTTATCTGCATGGTCACCAAGGCGTCAGCTTTAATTTCATCTCACCTTCATTCCCTCATTTTGGCGGCCTGTGGGAAGCAGGCGTTAAATCTACGAAATATCATCTGAAAGGAGTCATTGGAAAAAACTACATTAACATACGAGGAATTCTCTACGATGCTGACGCAGATTGAGGGGTGCCTCAACTCTCGGCCACTCTCCGGGATAAGCTCCGACATTCGCGATCCTACTCCTTTGACACCTGCACATTTCTTAATTGGAGGATCGTTGAAGACAACTCCTGAAGCTTCACTATTGGATCTATCGATGAACCGTCTTGATAGTTGGCAGCTCATACAAAGACTTCTACAAAATTTCTAGAAGCGGTGGAAATCCGAATATTTGACTAGCCATACCTGCTGACTGCTCCACTGAGAATTCTACATTCCATATCCTTCCTCCTAAAAGCGAGTCAGGGCGCTATAACCCTTTCCACCCTCTACTTCTTTTTCATTGCAGGCCCATCAAGAATGATGCCCGTGAGAGAAGGACCTTGCACTTAGGAATCCCTGCATTTTGTGAAGAGGGACAATGACAACATCGGGTCATATATCAGGATCTTAGCTGTTGACATCAGCCGCAGCGATGCCAAAGGGGGAGTATGTTCCAGGATGAGCACCTAAAAAATTTCTCAAATAGCGTTATTTAATATTTCAAATAATATTAGAATTTAGAAGCTAACTCATATTTTATATAAACTAGTTGGAATGTGGTTTTGACCCTTTCGGTCCACAAGATCAACTTCCCAGTATTATGAATGTGGAATATTATCAATGGATATTTTAATAATAAATAAACAATATATTATATATAATATATAATACCTAACATTTGTCACATTTGCTTATCAATACTTTCGCTAGGTTGTCGAATGATATGTGCGTATTTACAAGATTAGGATGACGAAGTTGTAAACAAAATTAATGTATTACTTTGAACACTGACACTTGGATGAAAAATGAAGAATATGTTGTTATTCCAAAACTTATTTAACAAGTATATTGTTAAATTTAAGGAACCTGAAGTTGCAGCTATTGGAGTTACAATCTACCGAAATAATGACCATTCTACTAATTCTTTAACAACTCATGCGGACGTTACGTTACAAAATCCTTAGTCACCTATTCGTGAAGTGTGTGTAGGCAGATGTATGGCAGAAAATGGACAAATGATTGAAAATTTCGTGGGAAGCTATTGCTCGGCTGAGTCCATAAAAGTTAACCTCATTTGGAAAGGGTTTTATTCCAACGAGTATATTAGACAGTAGCAAAACTAATTACTTTAAGTTACTTGGCACACTTGCCGAAGTCTCTTCATTTAAACGCAAAAACGCCGACTTTCACGGTAAAACGATAAATTTTCAGATCATATCTTCGTTAACACGCTATGAACGGCACCTCAACGAAGTCGGTATCTTTTTGGTTCGCGCGAAATCGTGCTGGTACAAAAATCACTTACTTCGTTCAAACAAAAAAACGGTTCGACCGATTTTTATGCAAATCTTTTCAGATAATATGTCCTTTAACACGCTTTGAACGGCTCTTCTTTTCAATTTATATGTCCTTTAATACGCTTCGAACGGCACCTTAACCAAGTCGATATCTTTTTTGGTTCTCACGAAATCGTGCTGGTACAAAAATCACTTAAGTCGTTCAAACAAAAAAACGGCTCGACCGATTTTTATGAAAATCTTTTCAGATCATATTTCCTTGTACACGCTTTGAACGGCTCCTCAACGAAGTCGATATCTTTTTTGGTTCTCACGAAATCGTGCTGGTACAAAAATCACTTAAGTCGTTCAAACAAAAAAACGGCTCAACCGATTTTTATGAAAATCTTTTCAATTTATATGTCCTTTAATACGCTTCGAACGGCACCTCAACGAAGTCGATATCTTTTTTGGTTCGCGCGAAATCGTGCAGGAAAAAATGACCTACGTACGCACACACACACACATACACACATAGTTCTTCTCAAATTTTTGCGTAAAATGCTATTGGGACCTTGAAACGTGTAAATACATTGAAAATTTCGAATCCGGTTTTCGGGCCGATTACAATAACTTCCTACTGGGAAGTTAATAAATTATTACATATGAGTTAGCTACTAGATTCTAATATTATTTGAAAGATTAATTAACTGGACGCTATTTGAGAAATTTTTTAGGTGCTCATCCCGGAACACATCAGGAACATATAACTTTTGTGGAGGAGGGTGAGATAAGCTTAATTACTAATTTTCATTAAAATCGGTGCTGTCGGAAAGAATTCAGAGATACTAACCTATTTTTACCGTTATCCACCGGAATACTTAGGAATGTAATTTCGCGGCAAGGGAACATTAGTATTGGCAACAAGAAACAAGGTGTTCTTAACTAAATCCTCATCAATAATAAATCCCCTCATTCGAATCTTCAAAAATAACTTATTTATAAAACCGTATTTTCCTCGTAGGGAAAATTCATAGTTATCTTTTTTTACAAGCCAATTGTAAAATTGGAGAGAGCACAAACTTAATTGGGAGGTTTCAAATAACACGGTGCTGAAAAAACCCCTTCAAAGGCATTGCACGTAAAAACCCCTTGGAGGAGATTCAAAATCTAAAATCATTTGTGGTGCTTGGATATCGTGCGCTTATAGGTTAGGAGTCATTCAATTTCCTATAACGGGATATTAACCGCTTACAAAGCAACAAAATCACAAAATAACGAGAATTGGGGCATCAGTTATTCAGGCTCTATTCAACTATGAAGCAGTACAAAGTAATGCTAACGATCAAATCTTCCCGTGAATCAATGAGGACGCACACACGTGTATTCCTTCAACCGTTTTTTTTAGTAGAGAAGAGTAAAAAGACTCAAGTTTTTTGACGTGGTGCGCTAGTTTTCACGAAATGTGATTCTTCTTTTTAAACCTTCCCACATTCATTGATATCTCATAGTAAACTCGGTTACTCACGGTGAAAGAATTCCCGTGTGTGCCGGGATTATGTTGTAAAATTGGCCCGACAACAATTGAAGGACTACCCGCCTTTGCCTCCCCAAATGGAAGCTAAAGTGAATAGGGCTTTCTAATCATATATGTACCATTATAAAGATTGCGAGGTTCATTGCTCCCATTTTATGTGACATACTTTTAAAGGTTGTCGCAAAAAGGAAGAAAATTTTTTTTCTATACAGGAGTTTAGTCTATAGTATATACTAGTTTTCCATCTCCAGGTACTACTATAAGCCTCGCTCCCTATGTAACGAATTACTTCAGTGGCTGCCTTGACAAATTGATCAATAACGTTTGTGATGTGGAAAGACTTTATTCTGCGTCTGGTGACTTTCCCGATAAGAATTTGAGTATCAGAGAGTGCGGGTTGAGCGAATTTAATGAAAACCTGCATGGTTCTAGTTTTTCATCCATTACTTTAGAACGATGATATCCGGGCAGAAAAGCGTCAGTGGAATAAGATGTCTGCGGTATTTAATCAAATTTGAACTCAGCAATTTCCAGTCAATATAGTGCTTGGCTTATCATAAAAGCTCCTGAAAGCTGATGGATATGGAAAATATTTAATAGGTACATACTTTAGGCAACATACAAAAACGAGGGTTCGAATTAAGGCTTATGTCTCCTGTATTGCCTCTTTTGCATACAAAGTTGAGCTCGAGTGGAATTCGGTCCATTGAATAAATCTAGAAATGGTTATGAATGACAGTGGTTCAGTGGAAACCATTTTCATGTATATAAACTGAAGTCATTTGATTTATAGAATGGGAAATTTTCTTATCTTAATGTGATTAAACTATAGCCTGCTAGTAGCATGAACTTATCGAAATTAAATAAAAATGTAGAGCACCTAAGATTTCTGTTTGAAATAAAAGTAAACAGTATTTGCATAAGAAATCAAGCGGTGTTGAGAAGAAACATAATATTATTTAATAATATTATAACATAACATAACATAATATTATTTTCAAATTTAAGTCCCAATAGCATTTCCAACATAATTTGGAGAAGAAGAATGTGTGTCTAAGTATTTACGTGCATGGCCATTTTTTCCTGCACGATATCGCGCGAACCAAAAATGACATCGACTTCGTTGAGGTGCCGTTCAAAGTGTATTAAAGAAAGTATGATCTGAAAACATTGTCACAAAATTCGATGTTCGTTTTTTCGTTTAAGTAAAAAACATCGGCGAAGCGTGATACGTATTCCTTAAATTGATTAGTTTTGCTATATCTTAGAAACTTGTTGGAATGAAACTCGAACTACTTTTGTTTCCATTTGGGGTATTATACAGGGTGTATCCGCTGAGTTGACAAAGCGGCGGGCGGTTTATAGGTTTTAGTTAGACCAACCAAAAATCGAATGTGAGGGGAGGGGCTAATCAGCTATCTAACCACCTATCTAAAACTGTAAAAGTGAAGATTATACCCTAGCAAGTTCCAGAGTTATGAGTCATCAAAGAGCATTTTTGTTAGAAGAGCATCATTCGACCACTGAACTTTCTATAATAGTGAGTGTATAACACTTTGCATAATAGTGTTATAACACTTATGTTTAGTTATCTTATAAAAGTAATTGAATAAAGACCTGTCTATTTTTTGTTTAACCTCCGAGTTTTAATAATTTTTTTTTTCCAAAATTTTAAAGTTTGGACATGTTCGGATAATTTTAGTGTTACGGTCTATACTTTTGAAGTCATAAGCAATTTTAAAGCTAAAACTGGCTCCATTTCGTACTTTTTCACCTAAGCTTATGTCGAAAAGTACCAAACCGTCACTTTGACACTTTCAGATAGGTGAGAGTATTCTGCGTACACTGATATCTTATTCATAAAAATAGGTCATAGGGTTACAAAAATACAGGGTGATATGCAAAACCCTAAAAAATATATGAATGTGATTAAGACCACACTTTAGAAGTGAAACTTTTTTGCCCAACAACTGCTGCAGTTATTAAAATATGAACCAGGTAGTAATATGCAATAGATATAGGGGAAGGTCGGTCGGAGTTATAATACGCTTTCAGAAAAGTCAGGCCAACGACAGATGCAGGAAGAATAGTGACGAGCCTATCGAGAGACTTGAATCAAGTACAATTTGAAAATATCAATATTTATGAATTCCAATTCCTATTCTTGCATCAAGGTCAAGGTCCCATACGTCGTTGTGCTTTTGTCAACATTGGGTCTGTTTAGAAGCTTCCCTCCCAGGAAATCAAGAACTTTGTCGATGAAGGGAGAAGTGGGGTGGTACCTGTCACCATCCCCTCTTTTCCCTTCATCCACCAAGTTCGGACCCGCCGTTTCAGATGAAAAATTAATATTGAAATTGCCACTCAAAATCATTAGTCCAGTCAAATAAGGCAAAAAAAGGGGTCAACCTCGGAATGAGAGGTAATAGGCTGAAAATTTGTATGAACCTTTGTTTTGGCATTCTAAATTATGTGTCAAAAGTCTCATAAAATCTCGTGTCCGCGTCTTGAGATATTAGAGGTCAAAGGTCACCAAAATCAGTTTTCGCAAATGTCTCGTAAATTATCGGCTTTACGTAAATTTTGGTTAAGTAGAGTTTGTTAATTAGATAAATCTGCATAAAAGTGTCCTACACCGAATTTACGTAGGGTAGAACCAATAGTTTTCGAGATAAAGGGCTGAGAAGTTTTGGCATCGCATTCGTTTCCTCACTACCTCTGACGTAGAATGCAAGGGGCGTTTTTTACATGGTGTTCCCGTAGGCCTAATCCATAGGTTACAAGTTAAAATATATTTTTTTTGATTATCTCTCTATCTCTTCTATTTCCATTTCTTTCTTGTCATCTTCATCAACACTCATCTCAGAAGAAAATGATGAAATGTGGTCGGCGTTATAATCGTTCAACTCAGGTTCAATGGTTGTATCCTCGGACATCGAATTGAGACACGACTTGCCTCGACAAGAGCCATACGCTACGGAACATGACAATCCTACTTTTCTGCATTAACTCGATACATTTACTTTTGACCCTCCGAAACTTGAGTAGCCGGTCAGTTGGCTTTATGGACTTTTGAGAAATTATTTGTGACCCCAAAATAAAGAGAATCCCGGTCGAAAATCTCCAGTTGGCAATTGTCAGAGGTACATGTATCAAGTGAATGCAGAACAGTAAAATTACCTTGTTCAGCGTATGGCTCTTGTCGCGGTCAGTCGTGTCTCAATAGTATGTTTATAACATGCAACACACAATCATGCAATAGAGTTAATCCTTCTAATTCAGAAGGTACACTTCTTAGCTGGGCCAAGAAAAATTTACCAGCTCAGCACAAGTAGCACTGAGATAGGCTCAATTAAAGCATGCAACATATAAATTGAATATGCAATCCCGAAAAGGTCACACCTCGCACATTTTAATATGCGAGATGTGACCCCCAGAGATTGCACATTCAATTAAAACATAAATAAATGCAATACACAAAGAAGCGTGCAAAAAAAGTTAGTCAAGTGAGATTGAAAAGACTCCTTTTAAGGACGTCCTTACTAGTGCTCACGCTAAAAACATTAATATTTTTATTCACATTAATGAACATGCGATTAACAGGCTCGAATCTGCCGTAATTCGTGTTAGAGGAGTTGGTGTGTAAGAGAGGTGGCCCTCTCAAATTGTATCCTTTCTCTCTAAACGAAGCACGGCGACTCAGAAAACCTGAGTCGACCTTTCCATTAAGGAGCTGATGAACAAATACAACATCGGCCACCTCACGACGCCTGCAAAGAGAGCTTAAGTTGAGTAACTTAAGTCGGGATTCATATGGTGGAAGAACTAATGGGTTATCCCAAGGAAGATGACTCAGTGCGAATCGAACGAACCTCCTTTGAACTGACTCAATTCTTCCAACGTGCGAAGAGTAGTGAGGAGACCAAACCTGGGACCCATACTCGAATAATGGTCTGACAAGAGAGATATGGAGGTGTTTAGTAATCAAGGGGTTATTGAATTCTTTAGACCACCTTTTTATAAAACCCAGGACTAAACTACCTTTGGAAGCAATATAGTTAATGTGAGCAGAAAAATCGAGTTTACTATCAAATCTAATCCCGAGATCTTTTACAAAATTAACACGACGGACACTCTCGTTAGAAAACGTGTAGTTAAAAATTATAGGGCTACGACCTCTCCCAAAAGTCATGGTTTCACATTTACTAATATTGAGAACCAGGTTGTTGTTCACACACCAAGAGTAAAAGGTGTCAAGGTCAGCTTGAAAAAGTTTGCAGTCCTCGATACTCTTTATGTGGCGATACAATTTGATGTCATCAGCGTAAATCAAGATTCTACAGTGTCTTAACAAGGGAACAATGTCATCAATTGATAGAATAAAGAGCAGGGGACCAAGATAACTTCCTTGAGGGACACCGGAAGACGCTTCAATGGTTACCGATTTGGATCCACGAAAAAGAACTTGGTAGGTCCTGTCAGCTAAGTAAGACTGGAACCATGCTAGAAGGGCTCGTGGAAAGCCTAACATCCTCAATTTAAGAAATATAATGGAGTGGGAGAGCTTGTCAAATGCCTTACTAAAATCAGTGTAAACGCAATCAGTCTGGCAACCGGAAACGAAGCCCTCGACAGCATGAGAAGTGAACTCAAGATGATTGGAGGTAGTGGAACGAGCTGCAAGAAAGCCATGTTGGTTTGTTGATACCAACCTCTTGCATATAGGCGCGATTGCAGAATAGATAATCGATTCAAAGAGTTTCGGAATGACAGACAACTTTGCAACTGGTCTATAATTCGATATTTCGTTCTTGCTACCACTCTTGTGAATAGGGATTATGAACGAATTCTTCCAAAGAGTAGGGAAGTACCCTTTGTCAAGGGATTTATTAAAGAGGATTTTCAGAGGAGACTGGAGAACTTCTGCACAGGACTTGAGGACAGCAGGAGGAATACCATCGGGGCCAGAGGTGAAGTCAAATGGGAGTTCGTTTACATGATTGACAATATCAGCACTGGTAATTGAGAGAGGTAAAATATTCGCCTCACGGTTAGTAAATATGTGGCGGAAATTATTGTCGTTAGGCCAGTGCCGTCTTTAAAGATTGCGAGGCCCTAAGCCACTACAGATGGAGGCCCCCCTAAAATATTCATAAAGCATTAGCCCAGTAGGACTTGTAAGCTTACAGAAGTACTGAAATAATCCCTTACTAGTAAGGGGTAGGCCTTACCACACCCCTTACAAAAGTACTTATTTTTACACACGATGTCATAGGAGGTAAGGCCTTACTTTTTACTTTCCTTAGGGTAGTTACATAAGTATTTACCTTTGAGTACGTACAGAACTGCTCAACGATGAGCCCTTATATAACGTATTACAAGAGAAGGCAGATGGTACGGGGTAATCCAGAATTCCACCCAACGAAGTTAGAAATTTACCCGATGACTCATTTGTTTTCGTATTTTTGTAATCGTATTTGAGTCATCGCGTAAATTTCTAACTTCTCTGGGTCTAATTCAGGATTACCCCTTACCATCTGCCTTCTATTGCAATGCGTTATATAAGGGCTCTTCTAACACCTAAGAAAATATGAGTACTCCTTACCAGATGACTACTTATATCAGTGCTCCATCGGTAAGTGCTACATAGAATTCCTACTGGGAGGCTTAAAAGTCAATTGACAAATACTAAAACCCACTTAAATCAAAGAAAAAGTAGGTTACCCAAATTAGTTAAATGCTAATTTGCTGAAACTTTATTGTAAACCATGTAATTAAAAAATTGAAAGAATAGGTTTTATAAATTCTGTGAATGTGAGCAAGCGTTCATATTAGGTATTCCCCTTAAATATTGCAGTTCTAATTATTTCGGTTTTTTGATGTATACGGCGTGTGGATGCCCATCATATTAATAAACTTTCCCAAATATTGAAATATGTTTCCGAATATTTTTATGTATGATGGTAACAAACTGCACTGGAGAGAGATCTTTTTCAGCTCTAAAATTTCTTAAAGATGAGCACAGAAATACAATGCTAGATACAAGACTGAATAGTTTGGCACTAATGTTTATTGAATCAGATCTTTGTAACAACATCGACTTTGAAACCATTATCTCTGATTTTGCATTAAAAAAATCAAGAAAAAAATTGTAAATTATTGTAAATTTTTTACTTTAATAAAACATAAAAGATGTTATTTTAAGTGTGATTGGATGAAAATATTTTTGTATATTTTATAAAACGTAAAACCCATAATAAATTAAAACTTATTATTTATGCTAATAGTAGATTTTTTAATTTTATCATTGGATAACTAATAAGAAAATTTGAATTTTGCGTTTAAATTTGTTCAAAAAAAAATCGAATATGAAGAGGCCCCCCTCAAGGCGGAGGCCCCAAGCCTGGGCTTCGTCGGCTTATGCCTAAAGACGGCCCTGCGTTAGGCTGAAAGTCAGAAGGTGAGAAAGATTGACGAAAGAATGAGGCAAACATGTTGCAAATCGCAGGCGACTCACTACTAGACAAGTCCGTGTGCTGCATGATATTAGGGTAGTTATCAACCTTTTTCTTAGAGTTGACGAATTTAAAGAAATTTCTAGGGTCAGTGAACACTTTATCGCTCATACAGCTAAGATATTCACGATACAGAGCAGAAGAAAGAGAGCGAAATCGGTTGTAACAATGTATAAATAAATTGAGACTCGGAGTATCCTTTCTCTTTAAATAGGTTTTCCAGAATCTGTTCTTCTGATTTTTCAAATGCTTGAGCTCATTATTGAACCAAGGAAGAGATGAACTGGGTAATTTTTGAGGCTCATAAGGTACACAAGAAATCAGGGCTTCGTATAGTACGCCATTAAAATCGTGCCACGTCGTCATCCAACTCATTTGCAGAAAGTAAACTGTTGAAATTAATCAAGGCAAGCTTAGATGACAGCTCACTAAAATTAGCCTTTTTGAAGTTAAAGGCATGGGATACCACCTCCGGACAAGGATTATTTTCAGAATTGAACCAATAATTGAGCAACAGAGGAGGATGGTAATTGTCAACAGACGATATGACTATTGGACTGGGTTCAATAGTCATGTTGACTGAGTCCGTAAAAAATACAAGATCCAACTGCCTCCCCAACACATTAGTCACCCCACTCATTTGGTTCAAGCCGAGTGAGAATTGGGAATTGAGAAAACAGGACTCTTTAAGATTAAAGTTCCCTTCAGGGAGGTAGTTATCGTCATCTTCGACATATACCCATTGAATATTGGGTAAGTTGAAATCGCCTAAAAGTAGTAGTTCATCGCCGGTGTCCATCATACACTGGATATGATCAACACAGGAGATGAGAATATCATAAAGGTTCTTACCTCCATCGTCAAGGGTGCTTATCATATCTGGTGGGATATAGCAGCACAGCAGGTAG
Organism: Thereva nobilitata; assembly: GCA_963855945.1. Taxonomy (NCBI): domain Eukaryota; kingdom Metazoa; phylum Arthropoda; class Insecta; order Diptera; family Therevidae; genus Thereva; species Thereva nobilitata. The sequence continues at coordinate 98,033,633 of OY979695.1, forward strand.
AGATTAGATTTAGAAAAGGAAATTTTGAGAGCGACAAGCTCAACGTCAAGGTGGTTGGGGAAACTAGGAAGCGAAATTGGGTTACAATTAAGATGGCTGCTGCAAGCAAGAAGTACGCCACCCCCACGAGCTTCCGAGTCAGTGTAATGGTCCCTCCGAAAGACTTGATAGGAGGAATCGAAGAGTTCAGCATTAAGAATGCCTTCATGGAGCCAGGTTTCAGTGAATACTATGACATCGAACCCACTAGCCGCCGTTGCCTGAAGGATGTAGTTAGTTTTAGACCTGGCCCCCCTTACGTTCTGGTAGTAGAGGGAAAGCGTCTCGAGTTTTTTGGCATCAGCGGAGCGCTCGGAGTGGAAGCGTTTGCATGAAGGGTTCGATTACGGGTACGCGGGACAAAAAGTTTGGTAAGGGCACCTGCAGGCCAGAAACCTGGGTCCAAAATAGTCTCGGCAATGTCAGGCGGTGCAGACAAAACAAAAGAAGCTTGGAAGCCTTGCTGACTTTTCTGCACAAAAGCGTCCCAGGGTCTATAGATTTCATTCTTAAGTATTCGAGGATAGTCTCCACCTTAGTTTCAGGAGAGAAACGCGAGATGAAGATATCTAAAGGCCTCGGGACAGTAACCAGAGGGATACAAGGTCCCAGAGGATCAGCAGCTTCAGTGACCGGGGGATCACTCACTATTGGAGGCGAAGAGGGTGATATCGAGGCCGTCTCAGAGGTCGACTCTGTCACTAGAACGCGGGGCGAGGAACTCAAGGTGACACCATCACCAGAGGTGGCTTGACGACTTCGACCATTTCTGCGACTTTTACGACGCGCTTTAGGACCTGGCGCGATTGAGTTGTTTTCCGCCGGTGTGAGGATAATATTTTCCGAGATAGAAGCAGCCGTGGAGCAAGGTGGGGAAAGAATCTGCTCCCCTACCTGTTGGGCGCCATCAGGTACCGCCACCGCAGAGGGGGAGTTTTTACTATCGAGGACGCTTTCAAATTTCAAAGAGAGAGAGTTCAGGACATTGTGTTTTTGAACCACTGCTGTTGACAGCGATTCAATATCAGCCCGAACACGCCTCGTACTCCTTTTAATATCATCCAGTATAGGATGAAGAGAAGCCGAGGAGTTGAAAGTGCAAGAAGAGGTGGCCACAGGATTCAGGATGGCCGAATGTATGTCGTCAATCGATTCTACGGCTGTTGCAACCCGGGAAGAAATTTCGTGAAACTTATTCAACAAGGAACCTGAGTTGGACACAACAGAAGCCAGGGTGTCAGAGAAAGAGTCAAGCCGGACGTTGATGGCCTGGACGTCATCGGCTAGCACCTGAAAGTGCGCGATATTACCAGAGAAGGAGTTTATACGGCCAATGACTTTTTCATGTCCGTCGATAAAAACATCAGAGACGTCTTTCATCAACCTCAGCACATGACAGGGTCTTATGTCAGAGGATTCACGGCAAGTGGACCCTCTAGGGGCCGCCGAAGTGCAGCTGACACTGGCACTGAAGCAGGCAGAGTGAAAAACACCTCCACAGACGCCATTGCAAGAAATGCCATCTTGGACAATTTCCAAAGAGCATAGCTTGCAAAACTGGTGACCCGCCATGGCAGAAAGACAGTAAGAATATCCGGTCAAAAAATAAAACCCCAAATTGAAAAAAATGGTTAACCCCGAAATTGAACTTTTGTTGTTTATAAACAAATTCGGCAGCTGATATAGGAAAACAGTTTGAGAAACTAGTGCTCTAGTTTAAAGTCGCTGCATACCCTTAGGCGAATAATAATAAAGAAAAATGCTGAGAGCTTTTTTATTTGTGTCAAATGAACAAAATTATTAAAATGAAAATGAATGGCAGAAAGACTTGAAATACTTTGAAAAACATTCCGGCACACAAAACAAGGATCACAGAAACCAAACGAAACTAATTACCACAGCACAAGTACCAGATAACTGCACAAGCACTGAGAAGATTTCTTTTGCACCAAGCCTTGGTGACCAAGGCAAACCAATTCCCTATTAATTGCTTTTTATCAAAACAAAAGGGATTAAGTGCATTAAAAACAAGTGGTTGCCACAAAATTACACTTAAAAAGCAAACAAAAACGAGAAAAACACCAAAAACTTATCACTAACAAAAACACGGGCACCACTTTGTTATGACAGCTGTAATGAAAACTATTTCACCATGTGTTCGAGGATACAACCGTTGAATATGAGTTCAACGATGATGACGCCGACCACATATGGAAGAAGTGAAAATAGAAGAGATAGAGAGATAAACAACAAAATTTTATCATAACTAGTAATCCATGGATTAGGCCTACGGGAACGCCATGTAAAAAACGCCCCTTGCATTCTATCTCAGAGGTGGTGAGGAAACGAATGCAGCACGATGCTTAGACTTCTCAGCCCTTTATCTCTAATACTATTGGTTCTACGTAAATTCGGTGTAGGACACTTTGATGCAGATTTATCTAGTGAACAAACCTTACTTAACCAAAATTTACCCTTTACAATGCTGAGAGCTTCCAACGATGAGATCGGCAATTATTGGTGGGTGAAAATAAACGGGATCAATTAATGATGAATGCAATCGGCAACTATTGTATTTGTAGAAAAATGCACATGACTCCAATATTACAATTTATTTTCGATATGCATTATAGGTACAATTAACTATGATTCCACGGATTAAAACAAGACAAAATATAATAATTCGGGGTCCCCTTGTGGGACGATGACTTTCCTCGATCCAGTCTGATGAACTTCTGCCTTTTTCAATATTTTATTTCTTCCTCCTGGACCATATGATAACGGCTACTCCATTCCCCCCATTCTGGCATATAATATTGAACAGCTTCTGAGTACATGTATGTATGTGTTGACATAGATCCGGCTCTTGTGGCGAACCCCAACATGTCAGGTTGTCGTTGAGGTCGATCTCGAACATTGTTGATATCGATCTCAAACATTCTCCCCCCCTTGAAAGGATGTTTCAACATAAGTACTCCTCCGGTAGGTAGGTACATCTTTGAGTCCTTTGGTCGGCTGGGTGTCGTCACGTATCATCCAGTGGTGCTCCCAATTATGTTGGTCGTTCAATTCTAGGAGTGAGAATATGAAATAAAAACGGGAAGGTTGGGTGAATACAAACAGTTGTGCATATTATGTTACATACAAATAAATTCAATCAAAGCATAAATAAAGGTCAATTCAAGCACACAGTTCACGGTTTAATTCAATTATTTTTCTTTATACATCGTATAACAAACAAGGGGATGCAATGTTTTTCATTGCGCCGATTCGACAGGTAGCAAGCACACTTTAGTTATAGGGCGTTTAAACTCGCCGGTTTTAGTTTTAATAGTCACTACGCGAGTTAAGGTATCAGATCCCGGGTGAACCTGTACAATTCTTCCGAGGGCCCACTGGTTCGAGGGAAGATTTTCAGACTTGATCAATACGAGATCACCGACTTTGATGTTTTCCGACACCTTCAACCACTTCGGTCGTTGCTGAAGTCTGGATAAATATTCGGTGCTCCATGCTCGCCAAAAGTTTTGCTTCATTTGCTGAACTAGGTTCCATCTAGTAAGGGAGTTTAATTTGCAATGGGACAAGTCATCCTCAGGAGGTGCTAGTAGAGCGTCCCCTATTAAAAAATGGCCAGGGGTTAATACTCTTGTATCATTTATGTCATCGGTGAGGGGGCATAACGGGCGTGAGTTTAGGCAGGCTTCAATTTGGGCTAAAAGGGTGTTTAGTTCTTCATAACTTAGTGGTACACTTCCGACGATCCGTTTCAGGTGATGCTTGACGGATTTCACTCCCGCTTCCCATAAGCCTCCAAAATGGGGAGATGCCGGTGGGATGAAATGCCATCGAATACCTTGGATATTGAAAATGAGTGCTGCCTGTTGATTGGCCCGTTTTATTGCGTTTTGGAGGTCAATGTCAAGTTTATTATGAGACCCTACGAACGTCGTTCCGCAATCTGAATATATCTCGCAGCACAGTCCCCGGCGAGCGATGAAGCGCTTGAAGGCTGCGATAAATGCGTTGGCTGTGAGGTCACTCACTGCTTCTATATGTATTGCCTTGGTGCAAAGACATACAAAAACAGCAATGTAACCTTTGTACGTTCGGCATCCTCTTGAATTTGAAAGGCGGAGGGCGAACGGACCGGCATAATCCACTCCCACATTCGTGAAAGGGCGACTAGCTCTAACCCGGGGTGCTGGTAGGTTTCCCATTAGCTGCTCTTGAACCTTGCAGGCGTTCTTGAAACAAGGAAGGCAGTGAAGGATGAATTTTTTGACCACCTTGCGGCCATTGATAATCCACAGCGTCTTGCGTAGTGTTGAAAGCGTTAACGTAAGACCCCCGTGTAAACATAGGATGTGAGCATTCTTTATAAACAAATGCGTGAGGTGGCTCTCAGAAGGTAAGATAATGGGATGCCTTTCATTGTATGACAAATCAGCATTAGCTAATCGCCCACCCACTCTCATTATTCCGACATCATCAACAAATGGCGTGAGATTGGAAAGTTTGTGGGATTTATGGAGAAGTTTACCCTGCGATAAACAATTAAGCGCATCCGAAAAGTATTCTCGTTGCTCATGGTTCATCCAGAATAATCGAGCATCGTTTAGCTGGATGGTAGTGATAATTGGAAGATCTCTGCACCTGTCTTTTTTCCTACATTGGCTGATGAAACGTTTGCATAGAGCGGTTACCCGTAATAAACGGGAAAGGGTGGAATATCGTCTAAGGATTTGAGACGAGTCCTGTTCTTTGTCTATTGAAAGGAATGCCTTGACTGGTTTAAGTTCTAGTATCATCGGCTCGATTGTCACCACTTCATTGTTATTTGGCCAATGATCACTTGATTTGGCAAGCCATGCTGGCCCATGCCACCACAAGGTTTCCTTTAGGGATTTTAAAGAACTCACACCTCTTGACGCGTAGTCTGCCGGGTTATCCGAGGTTGATACATGTCGCCAAGGGATTGGGCCGACATTACTCAAAATTTCCGCTGCCCTATTACTGACAAAAGTTTTGAAACTGGTGGGATGACGGCGAAGCCAAGCCAAGACTATCATCGAATTTGTCCATGCATACACATTTGCATTCTTATGGGCTACAGAAGGGAAGAACTTTTTGATAAGGCGTGAAAGAAGCACCGCCCCGCACAATTCCAATCTGGGTAGGCTTACCACTTTCAGAGGGGCGACTTTGGTTTTCGCACCGATAAGATGAGTTATAACTCGGCCGTTTGTTTCCGAACGCACATACAGAGCAGCACCGTACGCCTTTAGCGAAGCATCACAAAATCCATGAATTTGTACGTTACTATCAGGGTGAATGTCAAGGAAACGAGGAATCGAGATAGTTTTTATCTCGGGCAGCAAGTGTAAGAAATCTACCCATCTGTCGGCGATGTCACTCGGTACCTCTTCATCCCATTGTAATCCTCGTTGCCATAAGGTTTGCAAAAGTATTTTTGATGTGATAGTTACAAAGGAGAGTAAGCCGAGTGGATCGTAAATTCGCGCGACAGTGGAAAGGATTGACCTTTTGGTGAAAGGGGCCGAAGTTAAGACAGGCTGCACTACATATGAAAAGCAATCATCGCCTGGTGTCCAATAAAGCCCCAGAGTTTTAATAACATTCTCCTTGTTAAGAAGTATAGTTGGTGCTGACGTCCGTTGGATTTCTAAAAGATCGGATAAGATTTCTTCGTGATTAGATGCCCACTTCCGGAGCTCAAATTTACCGCGTTTTAGTAAGGAGTCGATCTGTTTTCTTGCTTCGATCGCTTCCACCAGGGTGTTTCCTCCGGAAAATAAGTCGTCGACATAAAAATCTCTCGTCAATATACTTGCGCCCAAGGGAAACTCGTTTCCTTCATCCCTTGCTAATTGATGAAGGGACCGAATTGCAAGAAATGGAGCGCTAGACACTCCGAAGGTCACCGTTGAAAGACGATAGTCTTCTGGTGGATCTTGCTGACTGCGATGCCATATGACCCGTTGATAATCACGATCTGCCGGGTCTACTAAAACCTGTCGGTACATCCGGGCGATATCTGCAGTGAACACGAACCTGCGCTGTCGCCATTCAAACAGTAAAAGGGATATCTCTCTTTGTAAGGGGGGACCAGGAAGCAAGCGATCATTCAGCGAGTATCCGTTTGAGGACCTTGCGCTCGCATCAAACACTACACGTGTTTTGGTGGTTAAGCTGTCTGCCTTTTGAACAGCATGATGGGGAAGATAAAAGTGCTGATCGACGGGGGTTGCTAGGGGGTTTTCGGAGATTTTTTCCATGTGGCCTTCCTCTAAATATTCGTCAAAACAGTCATGATAATTTTTACTCAATGCTGCTTCGCCATCAAGGCGTTTTCCGAGAAGCTGAAACCGTTTTAAGGCTGTGCGCCGAGAGTCTCCAAACTTCGGTTCTCCCTTCCCGATTGGGGCGAACGGCAGTCTGACCACGTAGCGACCTTCTGATGTACGATGATGAGTTGCCTGAAAAAACTGTTCGCATAGAAGCTCATCAGAGGACAATGGTTTAGACGTATCGACTTCCTCTAGCTCCCAGAAACGCTGTAACAAATCGCACTCCGTGTTGACTTGGGAACAATAACTCACGATTAAGTTGGAGGTAGGCTCAGGGTTCGAGCTGGGAGACGGTACTGTCGGCTTACATTCGCCAAATAGTATCCATCCTAAAGACGTTTTTTGTGCCCTGGGCGAATCGGATATGCTTGGCAATAATCCTTCCTCTAGGATTTTTCCATATACATCCGCTCCAATCACCATATCAATCTTGCCTGGCATATAAAATGTGGGATCAGCTAACGTGAGACCCGTTAAGTGGGTCCATGAATCATATGAGATCTTCCGCGTAGGCAAGAGATCGGTGAGTGTGCTCAGGACAATGGCGGTGACTTGTACCTGAGGAGCGCATTCTTGATATGGATGTATGACAAGACTGACGATAGTACGGGATTTGGCTGTCACCGTATTTCCTATGCCTATTATATTTACGGACGCATGATTAAGTTTTAGTCCCAATCTGTTGGCCACTCTACCGGCTAAAAAAGAGGCTTGTGAACCCGGATCTACTAGTGCGCGTAAGGTATACGGTTCACCCTTTTTAGAGAACACTTTTACCAAGGCGGTTGCCAATAGCACCTCATTGTTATGGCGACCGAGGTGCGACTTCACATTAGAGGGCCCTAACGTTTCGATGGTGGGTTGTCGCTCTTCTTTTCCTACTGCGGATTTGTCTTTACTGGCTCCCTGGGGATGCTTGCGTTGGTATATTTTATGAAGCAACGTATGGTGCCGTTGTTGACAAGCACGGCAAACATTTTCGCTCGGGCATCTCGATTCATTATGGCCTTCGCCTAGACAGTTCTTACAGACGCCTTTCGTGGTTACAAACCTAAGTCTTTCGTCCGCACTCAGCCTCCAAAACTTGAAGCATTTCGCAAGGGAATGACCTTTCCCCTTGCACATGGGACATAAGGGTTGCAAGGAGTGGAAAGCACGCGGTTCGAGCACCATGTCCTTTGAAGACCTTCCTACAGTTGCCTTGAAATTACTGGAAGAGGGTATGGCTTCTAATGTTCGAAATCGAGCCTCTAAAAATTCGCACAATTGAAAATAACCAGGAAGTGAGGTTGTTGCCCCTTGATTTTGCTCCCAGATTTGCCGTGTTTCGCGTGGCAAGCGTTGTACAATCAAGTAGTTCACTAAAGGGTCCCAGTCACCGGTTTTGATTTTTAGTGAGTTTAGTGTCGCAAGGCACTCTTTAGTGCGATCCAATAACTGACGGATGCTATGGGAATTTTCGGAATGTATGTACGGTTGTGACAGGAGATTCTTCAAGGTATGGTTCACCAGCGCTCTCAGGTTGTGGTATCTGTTACATATGATGTCCCATGCAATAGAATAATTATCTGTGGTTATGCTTAGATGCCGAATAAGCCTTTCAGCCTCCCCTGCTAAGCTCGTTTTCAGATAATGCAATTTTTGAACCGCGGACATACGAGGGTTGGAATCTACGACTGACGTGAACATGTCATGAAACGCCAACCAAGAGGAATAATCGCCCGTGAATTTTGGGATTGTTATTCGTGGTAACTTCGGGTCACCCTGTCCGACGTTGTCAATGTTCGCGTGTTCAGCATGAGAGGCTTGAGTTAGGGAAACAGGACCGAATAGTAATTGGCTGACTTTGTCATTGAGCTGTCCTTTATATTCGAAAAATGACTCAGTAAAATCATTGCATAGAGCATGAGTAAAATACGGATCCTCCCTGTCGGTTCCTGGGGTGGATTTTCTAATGATTTTGTCATTTTCAATGAATTGTCTATATAATTCATCCAAGGCTTGAATGCGACCTCGTACGTAGCCCAATTTGTTAAGCCTCTCATCGGATGATTTTCCCATTGTTGCCCCGAAACTCATTAATTGTTCATACAGCACGGTTTGATCCGCAATCTTGTCGGGTATACTCGCCATCAGGTTGAGATAAAGGAAGAGGAGAAGGTGTAACGGAAGCGTATAAGGAATTTTCGGGCACTTGCCGACGCTGATGAAGATTCGATTTATCCAACTATTAACAAATCAAATTCGGAGCAACGTGTAAACGACCATGAGTGAAATGAGATGTAATACACGTAAGTTCTTCGGATACAAATTATTTCGTGGAAATCACACTTAATTTGGCTCTGGGTTCAAAAATAAAAAAAAAACCTTAATGCACAAAGCGTTAAGGGCACGCCGTATTTTGCAAATCAAATCTAATTCTATCAATCAGATGATATTCAAAGCACTTAATTTACCTTTGCCTTCAAAGATAAGGAAGCTTGATTCAAATGCTCTAAAGCTACACAAAAAATTCTTGCTAATTCAAAATATAATTCTATCAATCATAATCTTCAAAACACTTCAATTACCTTTGCTTTCAAAGATAAGGAAGCTTGATGCACAAAGCTCTAAAATTACAAAAATATTTCTTGCAAATTCAAATAAATATTTCTATCGATCGTATGATGTTCAAACACTTAAATTACCTTTGCATTCAAAAATAAGGAAGCTTGATTCAAAAGCTCTAAAATTACAAAATTCTTGCTAATTCAAAATATAGTTCTATCAATCATAATCTTCAAAACACTTCAATTACCTTTGCTTTCAAAGATAAGGAAGCTTGATGCACAAAGCTCTAAAATTACAAAATATTTCTTGCAAATTCAAATAAATATTTCTATCGATCGTATGATGTTCAAACACTTAAATTACCTTTGCATTCAAAGATAAGGAAGCTTGATTCAAAAGCTCTAAAATTACAAAATTCTTGTTAATTCAAAAAATAATTCTATCAATCATAATCTTCAAAACACTTCAATTACCTTTGCTTTCAAAGATAAGGAAGCTTGTTGCAGCTCGCCATAGTGATAACAGGTATCATAACGGAGCACAGCATTCTATTAATGCAACGTAAGCAAAATTCTAACTTTTATTCTCCATTGCACTGAATTAATTCTAACCAGGATTCAGTCATGCAGTGGAATAATGCAATTAGATTTCTCAACTGTTTACGACACCGTTATCACGGGATTATATGGCAATGAAAAAAAGCCGAAGTAAATTGAATACGATAGGACGGAGACAAAGAACTATACCTTTTATTTTGGTTTATATTAATTTCAAATTCAATTTACCTTTGCACAAAGGAAAAGTTTGATTCAATTACAAACAAAACTTTGGTTCATCAGATTTTAGCTTTCTTCAAATTTTATTCTTAACACAATAAAGGAAAACGGGATTGCGCTGAACACTGGAAGAATGTATTAGATTCACACCGGTATGCGACACCGCTATGAAGGATGGTACAGGCTGTGTAAAGCATTTAGCAAAAGACCTTTACGGAATTATAATTATAATTTACGTTTATACGTACTACCTTTCGCATCGAGTGTGCACATTTAAATTTTCTTTGTCAAATTGAATTTCACCGTCGAGACCGCGATCACTATAACTTGACCCTTATTTCACTTTATTTAATAATGCACTTTTAATGACATGATCATGCAGAACAACTGTGTTGTACTCACCGTTAGGAATGCGGGATCCGGCTCGAAGGACCAAGTATGAAATTAGGATCACCCTTTACAATGCTGAGAGCTTCCAACGATGAGATCGGCAATTATTGGTGGGTGAAAATAAACGGGATCAATTAATGATGAATGCAATCGGCAACTATTGTATTTGTAGAAAAATGCACATGACTCCAATATTACAATTTATTTTCGATATGCATTATAGGTACAATTAACTATGATTCCACGGATTAAAACAAGACAAAATATAATAATTCGGGGTCCCCTTGTGGGACGATGACTTTCCTCGATCCAGTCTGATGAACTTCTGCCTTTTTCAATATTTTATTTCTTCCTCCTGGACCATATGATAACGGCTACTCCATTCCCCCCATTCTGGCATATAATATTGAACAGCTTCTGAGTACATGTATGTATGTGTTGACATAGATCCGGCTCTTGTGGCGAACCCCAACATGTCAGGTTGTCGTTGAGGTCGATCTCGAACATTGTTGATATCGATCTCAAACACCGATAATTTACGAGACATTTGCGAAAAACTGATTTTGGTGACCTTTAACCTCTAATATCTCAAGACGAGGACACAAGATTTTATGAGCCTTTTGACACATCGTTTAGAAAGCCAAAACAAAGGTTCATACAAATTTTCAGCTTATTACCTCTCATTCCGAGGTGAAACCCTAATTTGACTGGACTACATGGGGATTTAACGGTAACGAAAATTTAAAAATGTACCCACTACAGGTATGCACACTCCCGCCACAGGCATGAACACTGAACATTTATTAATGCATCCGCATCGGTATAGACCATTCAAAACCCGAGTGTTGTTTTACCAAGCAGTCCCCAACGTCCAATGCTGCTTGACCTACGCAATCGAACGAAAGCCGGTCTTCCGAGTATGCTATTGCACCCTTTTTCTTCGTCCTATACAATTTTTTAAAGGCCAATTTTGCTTTTGCTTGGGTGCCATACAGGCGATTTCCCGTGTAAAAATGTGCCCTACTCATTTGTTAGCTATGTGCGCTAGTTGCGGGCGACGTGCAGGCTAGTGCGTGCCTGCTACACGCTAGGTGCTGGCGAGTTTTATTTTTACTCGGGATTAAATCTAAAATTGCAGAAATGATTGTTCTAACACGAGTCTCTTGACTCTGTTTTTGTATTGTTATCAAATTCGACTATCAGCTGTTCTGGGGTGTCCATTAATTACCTGAGCTCAAAATAGTGGTGTAGTGCGATACTGTATCGATTTTAGGATAAGTCGATATCTTCGCCCAAAATCGGGATTTTCCGATTCCTTTTTAGTCGATACGCTTTTAGATAATCGATTCTTTTTTCGAGAATCGTAATCATTAATCGCAGCATACTTTTCACCATATAGCCGTTATCCGATGGAACCAACAATGTTAAGGCATTACAAACCGTGACTATGTGCTACACCGAATCGGTCCAAAGTACCAAAAAAGACAACAAAAAACCCGCATAAACGATTTTGGGGTGGACTATATCGAACTGAACTATTTCGATGCAGGCACATGAACTGTTTAGGCCAGTTTCAAAATCTGCCCATCGCGTCGTACTCTCTCACGTCTTCTCCACAAACGAGCACTTTCAGCAAATGTGATTTAGATGCCTTTATTTATACTAGTGAATTAAAAGTGAATTATTAATTTTGATTTATTAATGAAATATGTTTTTTTGGTTTTGTTATATTTAATAAAATTTGGGTCAAATTAATTTAATTTTTCATTAAATATTGACTCGATTTTTATAAAAATCGATTTTTTAAGAAAATTTTATCGCAAAAATGATTTCATTAACCGAAAAACCGATTTTATATTTTGAAAATCGCAGCTCAAAAAGCAAAAACTATCAAATCTTTTGATTGATTGCGTCTTGAAGATGTATATAACTCTCCACTCTGAGTTTTTTCTAATAGAAATTAGTCTCTCTGTTTCAATCTTTGCATTCATATCTAACAAGTACTGATTAAATAATCCATATATATATATATATATATATATATATATATATATATATATATATATATATATATATATATATATATATATATATATATATATATATATATATATATATATATATATATATATATATATATATATATATATATATATATATATATATATATATATATATATATATATATATATATATATATATATATATATATATATATATATATATATATATATATATATATATATATATATATATATATATATATATATATATATATATACATATATATATATATATATATATATATATATATATATATATATATATATATATATATATATATATATATATATATATATATATATATATATATATATATATATATATATATATATATATATATATATATATATATATATATATATATATATATATATATATATATATATATATATATATATATATATATATATATATATATATATATATATATATATATATATATATATATATGTAGGAACCGATGATAGAGACACACAGGAACGTAGGCACTCAAGGAACTGTATAGAGCAGAGTCGGAAGTAGGCCGTTGGACGTCAATAGAAAAAAGGATAATAAAAAACAAAACAAGCAGAAGTCAGGACGTTTTTCCTTTTTAATAAATTATGAAGATTAATTAATTTATTAAAAACAAGTCGAAGTTGTAGAAGTTGTATACTAAAACATTAACTACAAGTTGTATATTAAAACATTAAATAATTTAACTAATCAGAGGAATTGTTCTTTACCTTTAAGCTCGGTCCTAAGAATCCCTACAATTTTGGGGGCTCAACCGGGATAATTACCAGACATCCAGTCAGGTAAAGGTATCGCGTTTGGAGGTATAGCAATTTCTCAACGCTGAATGCGGTAAAATTTTGGAAAAATATATGGCCGTTGCTGGATTTTTTTTTTGAAAATTAATGAACAAACGTCAAGCTGAAGATTTAAAAATATTAACAATAAAGCAACTACGTAAACTGTTGCAAAGACGTGGATTATCGACAGCGTATAAAGTCAAAGCCGATCTCGTAGAGAGACTTGTAAATTTACCGATGTCGGATGAAGAGGAGGAACAGGAAATATCAGAAGTCCCTCTATCATTCAATTGTGACCAAATTTTAGCACCAAACGAGATGACGAATCCCATATTTTCTTTCAGAGACGTCGAGGAATCCCTCAGCCATTTTGGTGGTGAAATTACTCAGGATATTGAAGCATGGATCAAGGAATTTGAAGAGGTAGCCGAGTTATGCCAGTGGACGAGTGTTCACAAATTTATTTATGCAAGAAGATTAGTAAATGGAACAGCTAAATTGTTTTTAGATTCAGCTAGTGACATAAAAAATTGGGATAAATTACAACAAGCTTTGCGGAAGGAATTTCCTAGTTCATTGACGAGTGCACAAATACACCTAGAACTGACAACGCGACGAAAGAAGTCTTCGGAGTCATATTGGGAGTATTTGTATCACATGATCAGTATAGCAAACCGCGGTAATGTCGATGAGGCATCAATAATACAATATGTTGTTAATGGCATACAGGATGAGGCGAATAATAAGATATTTTTGTACGAAGCAAAAACGATTGATAAATTAAAAACCAAACTAAAAACTTATGAGATGATCAGACAAAATCTTCAGAATCAACGAGTTCCATCACATAAAGATGAAAGAAATATTCATAGGCAGGGAGAAAAGAAGTTGTCACGGTGTTGGAGTTGCGGTGGTAAAGGACATAACATTTCCGAATGTAAAGATAAGGAGAAAGGCTTCAAATGCTTTAAGTGTAATCAGTTTGGACATCTAGCAAGAGATTGCAATAACTCGCACGTATCCAGTTCAAAAAGTAGAGTCGGAACAATTCAGAAAAATGATGAAAACTTTCCAGACATGCATATCAGAGTTCAATTTTGCGGAAAATCTGTGAATGCTTTGGTTGATACTGGGAGCGACATTACGGTTATTAAACAATCTGTATATGAACAAATTACTGATCGGGATAGCTTGAAGAGTTCTGGTACCAAAGTCGTTGGATTCGGAGATTGCACTCCATGTAGTACGCTAGGTTGGTTTTCAGATGTAGTGTCTATTGATGAATGTGAATTAGACATTAAATGTCATGTAGTACCTGATACATGGTTGCAGACTGATATGCTAGTAGGAAAGGATGTGCTTAAAAGTTTCGATCTGATAATACGAAACGGAAAGCCGGAAATAAAGAAGCCAAGCGAAGTTGACACGTACGATGATATTAACCCATTTAGAAGTTGGGATTTTGTTGGGTTAATGAAGGAAGATGCCATTTCGTCGTGTATGCAAGATATAAAGGATCCTGAAGTTGCAGAGAAGTTGTCCAAGTTGTTACGATCCTATCAACCGAAAGTTGTAGAGAAGTCAATTATTCAGATGAAAATTTATTTATAAAATGAGGTACCAGTATATCAACCCGCAAGAAGATTATCACCAAGTGAGAAGAAAGTAGTGTCGGAGCAAATAAATCAGTGGTTAGTGGAGAAAATAGTAGAACCAAGCAATTCAGATTTTGCAAGCCCGATAGTTATCGTAGGGAAGAAGGATGGAACCAGTAGAATATGTGTGGACTATAGGAAATTGAACCAGAAAATGATCAAAGAAAGATATCCGCTACCATTAATAGAAGATGTCTTAGATAAACTTCATGACGGCCGCATATTCACTGCAATGGATCTGAAGAATGGGTTTTTCCATGTGGATGTCGTTCCAGAAAGCCGAAAATATACGTCGTTCATAACTCATATGGGACAATACGAATTTCGAAAAGTACCATTCGGACTATGTAATTCACCGTCTGTCTTTCAGAGGTATGTTAACACTGTATTCCATGAACTTATTGTCAAAGACATTGTTTATGTTTATGTCGATGATTTAATCATATCATCTAAAGATGTCGAAGAAAATGTTAGGAAGATTGCCCAGGTATTGGAAGTAGCAGAGCAACACGGATTACAGTTTAAATGGTCAAAATGTCAGTTTCTTAAGGAGGAAATTGCGTTTTTGGGACATGTTGTCAGTAACGGACATATAAAGCCTTCGCTAGAGAAAACAAAAGCAGTTGCTAATTTTCCGATTCCCAGAAATGTTAAGGAGGTTCAGTCATTTCTAGGCCTCACAGGATTTTTCAGGAAATTTGTTGAAGGGTACTCCAAGATAGCTAAACCTATTAGTGACCTCACGAGAAAAGGCACTAAATTTGATTTTGGACCTGATCAACTAATGGCATATGAAATCTTGAAAGAAAAGTTGTGCAAGGAACCAGTACTACAGATATATAACCCACACGCTGAAACTCAACTACATACGGATGCTTGCTCAATAGGTGGTGGAGCAGTATTGTTGCAGAAAAATTCCGAGGATCAACAATTCCACCCTGTGTACTACTTAAGCTTTAAAATGAGTCCGGCCGAGCAGAAGTACTCAAGTTACGAACACGAGGTCCTGGCTATCATAAGAGCATTGCGAAGATTACGTTGCTATTTATTGGGAATAGACTTTAAAGTTTTCACGGACTGTCAAGCTTTTTACCTTACAATGAGAAAACGAGAACTATGTGCAAGAGTGGCCAAATGGGCGTTAATTATAGAAGAATTTGGTTGTGAAGTACATCACCGGTCAGGAAGAATGATGAGGCACGTAGATGCATTAAGCCGTTTTCCTACAGTTATGCTAGTGCAATCAGAAATACTCAACAAGGTACGAAAGGCTCAAGAAGATGATAAATACTGCAGCGTTGTTAAGAAGGTTCT